>JARHVA010004695.1:217500-327500 GCA_037957365.1 Torreya grandis
AAGTCAAGAGAAAGGCCTTGAAGAATGAAGAGATTGGTGCAAGAGAAGACACCAAGTGCACAAGTGAATTTGCAAGAAAGAGAAGAGAATTTGTTTTTGTTGATAAAGAAGAAGAGATGCATTGGTTAATGCATGAGGAAGGTGTTGAGGAACCCCTACAAGTAAGAGAAGAGGTAGAAGATGAAGCTCAATTCCATGATGCCATAGAAGTCCAAGAAGAAGAAATAGAGAAGCCAAGCACAAAGGAAGAGAAAGATTGCTCCATGGAACTAGCTATCAAAAAGGTAAATGAAGTGTTAAATTATAAGCATGAAGCTGGTAACGTATAGGTGCAAGAGTTAAGGAAGATGATAGAGCCCTTAAAAAGAGAATTTAAGCATGGATATGTGATGCCTAAATGGTGGAAGAAGCAAACTCCCAAGCAAGAGGAGGTGTAGGTACAAGAGCAAGGATGCAGGATGCCTACATGGTATGAGAAGACAAATGATAAGAAGAAGAATCAAATGTGGGTACCTAAGAAGGTAAAGAGAAAAGGCATGAGTGTTGAGGAAACAACACCAAGAAGTCAATGGAAGAGGATTGAAGGTGATTCCAGTAGCCAAGACAATGAAGTTGAGAAAGAAAACTTCTCAAAGAAGATGAAAGGTAAGTCAATTGCTTGCAATGAATGGGATAATGATGCTTTTGAATCATTGAATGATCTTTTTATGGAAAATGAGGAATGTAAAATGTCTATGAAGACTAATATTTAGCAAGGAGAGAGTTCCAAGAGGATGGATGATGAGGAAAGGGGAGAGTATGCAGCAAGGCAATGCCTCATTGAATGCAAGAAACAAACAAGATGGCTTCAAACAGAGATTGAAGAGAGTAAGGAAACACAAGGTAATATTGCTCTAATTGTTTTTGATGAGTATAATGAAGAAGTTGGTTTATGTGATGACAAGCTAAGAAAAGATGAGATAAGAGGTAAAGGGCAAGTAATATTTGTGAGTGATGAGCCCAAGTTTGCTGAAGTGAATGGAGAGATAGATGAAAGCTTACTAAAGGAAGAGTTGATAATGTTGGAAGAGCTATTTGGTAACCAAGAGAGCTACATAAAAGTACAAGCCATCGTGAAGACACCATTGGGAAGAGTGAAGCAAGAAAAGAGCAAAGTAAAGAGGTAAAGGCAGTTTTGCTCAAGGAGCAGAAGAGTGGAGGCAGCCAAGAGACTTTATGGTCTCAAGTTTTTACTTCTAACATTGCCTTTGATGTTTTGAATGTAGGTGTTAAAGTTGTGGAGATGAATGAAGTCCATAATTCAATGGACAAATTTTTGAACCAAGAAGAACAAGAAGAAGAAGATGAAGAAGCAAGGAAGTGGGAGATAACAGCTGAGAAAGAAATGAGGAGAAGAACATACCAAAAAAGGAAGAAAAGCAAGATGAAAGACAAAGACTATCAAAGACAAGCATTGGTATTGGCAACAAGACCTTGGGATCTAGGCATATAATGAAGACTAGTGCATGGAGGTAGCAATTAATTTGAACTAAGCTTCAATCCTTTCTAGAGGGAGAGTATGATGGAGGAGCATCTACAATTGTTTCAAATTCTAGTGTGAAATTTCAAATTCTGGTTTTCCCTCCAAATTGTGTTAGATTTCAAAATTTCACCTTGAAAGTAAATGTAATTGTCAAAAGTGAAAACTGAAAAGGTAAAAAGTGATTGTTGGGCTGTTGAGGAAATTAGGGAGAAATGGTTGAAAATATTTTCAACCTTAGCATATTGTTAAAGATTAAAAATTGTATTTTGTTTTTCCTTAAGCCAAGTTTGGCATAGAGGTTAGAGAAGAGAATAGAAAAGAAAATTCATAAAAAAAAAGGACAAGGAGTATGTAGAAAAGAAGAGGAAAGGAGAGAGAACAGGGGATGAAGAGGAAAAAAAAAGGGAAGAAGAGAAGGAGGATCTCTTTTAGAGAGATGAAGGAGCATTCTGGGTTGATTTGGTTCAGCAACAACTTCAGGGAGCAGTGGATAAAGAGCGGATATGGTCAAGATTGATAACATATGAAAGTATCGAGCAGTTCAAATAGGTTGGTTATTTTATAGCCTTTATGTAATTTGAAACACAAGTTATTGCATTCTATTATTGCATCAGCTACTCCAGAGGATGAGATCTCTATTAACGAGAGTCCCCATGCAAATTTTGATGGATAATTGGAAGAAATGAGGTTAAAATTTAAAACAATCTTTTCAAGATGAAGATGCAAGTAATGACCTGGTACAAAGTCTACATGAGGCTGCACAAGTACTTGAGCTTGCTAATGAACAACAAAGATCTCTAACATGAGGTCCCTAATTTGCCAAGGCCTGGCTTGAAATTGATAAGAATGCTTAGATTAAGACACTTGCATATCAGGCTTCTGTACATGCTCTATTACAAGTAGCCACTAAAATTTCATCACGAGGACATGGCAGGGATCAAGATGTTAATATTTTTGTCCAACGAAGTCTATTATGCCAATCTAACCCATTGGAGAATTCAATTAGAGATCAGCTTTCATCAAAGGACCCTATAGCATGCAATTGGTTTTGGTCCCAACAACATTCTACTATTGTGATGAACTTTGTCAACTTGTTAGAAAAGGATCCACTCTTCACTACTGCGACTTCTGTAGGCTGAGAAGGAGCATCATTGAGTCCAAGTAAAGCAAGTGATTTTTCTCTTCTTGTTAATAAACTATGCCATATGCATTAAAGTGGCCTTGACATATGCATAGAGTAACCAAATGAAGACCAGTCTATTATCTATTTGGTGTTTGATACTTTGTTAAATCCAATAGGACTGTGCATCCATCCAACATTGATTAGAATTGGAAATAGTGCCCAGAACATTGATATGTTCCCCTCAGATATTTGATTAATGGTTTGATCTCTTTATTACAATGAAATAACACCTTTGTTTTCCTTGAAATTGAGTTGTGTCCTATTATAGATTTAAGCGACCTATCACAAACTTATTTGTTATTCTCTGAAGCATCAACCCCATGATTAGGAGAAAGTGTAAACTACAACTGTCAAGACTCCAAGTTCTAGAATAGAGTCATTCACCAAAGTTGATCCCACAAAAGTTATGGATCTAGAAATTAAGTATGGTCTATATGAGAATCTTCCTGCGCTTTCCTTTTCACCCTTTATTGTTCACTTTGAAAATAATCAACCATTCCCAGTAATTAAGGTACTTATGCAAGAAGTTGAAATTTCACATTGGGGGAATGTTCAGATAATAGAACATATACATCTTGTTCATGGTGGTGTCTTTTAGGAGTCTAGTGTCAAAGCTACCACCTGGAGCACATTCTGTTCGTTACCAAGATTAGATTGGGAACATCTGTATAGAACACTTGAGAAATGATGTTAGAAAGACAGAGTTAGAAATTGTCTATGAGGAGTAACTAACATAGATGCTGGTTGTATTCACCTTTTCTAGAGGCAGAGTGGATGAAGATTGAATATTTTGTCTACATTCAGATTAGCCCTATTGTAGTCTAGTGATAGTGCACCATTTTGGTAAACAAATGGTAGAAAGTCTACTCTGTTTCCAGTCTAAGGTCTGCCTAATGCATCAGTATATATATAAGCATGTTACCCATATTTTATTATTTTTTAGACTTCTTAAATGTTAATGGGTATTTAGAATTATAATATTTACTTAAAATTAAGAACAATTATCTCTTCTAAGAATATAAATATAAGTAAAGTATAATAGTGACTAATCCATATAATATTGATGACCTAATATTTGTCAACCAATTGAGTCAATGTATTAGTTCCATCTTAAAACTACCTAAAATAACCCATTATAATTGAAAACCACTCAATAAAAAGAATTTAAAGTTTCTAATGTGTCATCAAATCACTATATAAAAGTAAGATACCAATAACCATTAATAATGTCATATGTTTCCCAAACACACATTAAAAAATAAAGAACCTAGAGTCAAACCAAACAAGTTAAAATCTATGACTAATTTACTGAAGTAACAAACTACCAAAAAAAAGGAAATAATACTAACAAATGGGAAACAACAAAATGAAATTATGTACAAATTAGTTATGGATCACTTACACCCTCCTTAATGAATATATTCATTAGAGAGAGAAAAAGATATACTCCTTGCCAAATTTTCAAGACCATTGAGTAACATATACCATTGGGAAAAAAGTAATAGGTTTTAATACATATCAAAATATAGATAACTAAATGTCTAGGTGTTGTTATTGGGGTCTAAACCACTATAATGTATCTAGGAATGCTAGATACATTATGATATAAATGTTTTATTATACAGATCAATCAGTGATTTAAACTAAAATTTTTAACCCATTACTAATTGACTAATAACAAACAATAAATAGAAGATCATTATCAAATATATTAACTTACATATAATAAAGGATCAAGGAAGAAGCTTTGGGCAAAGTAGATCAAGGGTTTGTAATGTAATTATTTAGGTTGTGGCTGTTAGATTAGGAATTTACTAGTGTAGTTAAAAGAATGGAGCATGATACTATAAGAAATATAGAAGGAGATTTAGATGGGTTATAGTTTGGGAAAGAAAAACCTTGTGTTTTAACATCAAAACCCCTATTGATTTTGTGAACTAGTCTGCCAACATTAGGCAATGGAGATATGGATCTGGGTGGTTCACAAGTTCTAAGGGTGGTGCTACGGATTTATCCTTTGTAATCCTTATTGGATTTGAATGGATATGGTAAGAATGGCCAAGAAAATATTATTGTTAAAAATTCTTTTTAGTTTAATAAAAATGTTTCTCCTTCTTCTCAAAATTCTATGATGGAACCCTTGTCCCAAGATGATAAGCTTAAAGGAAAAGTGGGGGAATATAAGGAAGTATTTGTAGGGATGGATCTACCTATTTCAAAAAATCAAAGAGTATATCACATTGTTATCCTGGATGATCTAAAAAATAAAGCTTCTTTATGGTGTAAATCTAGTCTAGTGTGTAAGTTTTATGACAATGTTCTAATATTGAAAGATTTAGAGCTTGGTCCAAGATTCATTGGAGGGTAAGAGGTTTTTTGGATATTTTAGCCCTTTAAAATGATTATTTCCTTATAAAATACATGAATGAGTAAGACCTAACACAAATATTTATGGGAGGATCATGGTTTTTAGGTAGATCTAGTATTTTTTTAAATGGTCTCCAGGTTTTGATCCTAATTAGGAAGATATTCATAAGATGCCTATATGTGTATGACTTTTAGGACTTCCATTGGAATTTTGGGATGAAGACTTATTTATTAGTATTACAAAAAAAAATTAAATCTCATTTCATTTGATTCATAAACAAAATAAAAAATTTAGATGGTGCACGGTCACTTTTGTGTTAATGCTAGAATGGATGTGGAATTACCTGAATCAGTTATTTTACATTCCTCAAGTGGAGAGCTAGTTCATAAACTAGAATATGAGAATTATTTGCTAAATTGTAAAGGATGTAAGAAATTGGGTCATGTCACCAAAATTTTCCCTATATTTATAAAAAAAGGGAATGCTTTTATATTTGAAAGGATCAAAATATTTGGACTAAAAAAAATACTACTGGTTTAGAAAAGGATTCAAGGAAGGTTATTCCTAATGAGGTAATATTTGAAGACTCAATTACTTTTAAATATGTTTCTACCTTAAATAAAGGTAGGGATTTATCTAAATTAGGAAGGTTGCTTGAATTAAATGAGAAGGACTATGTACCACACTTAGGTTTGGAGGCATAATTTTAGGAAGTTTCTCCTTCTTTAAGAAATCTTCTAGAAAAGATACATGAAATTGAAAATGAGTTGGATGAATAAATATTAAAAATTTGAGTTACCTTCAATGATTTATTCTCAATTTATGTCTCCTAAGAATAAGAATTCTTTGTAATGTTTGTAAAATTTGGAGGAAGTGGAGGTTGAATATATGACCAGCTCAAATTCTTCCCCAATAAAGAAACATGTTTTTGAAGTAGCTTTAAAGGAAGAGAAATTGGATAATAATAAAAATTCAATAGAATCTATGAAACATGTAATTCTCTAAGCTTTAAATTGGATTGTAATAAATATAATAAGGAATTTAATTTAGATGGCTATAAGAGGCAAGAAAATAATGATTCATGAAATAAAAATGGAAGATTTTCATCTATAGAGACAAGGAAAAATCAAACTAAAAATGATATATCCAATAGATCTCAATTTGGTATGAAAATTAAACCTATTATGGAATCTATTAGGCAATGGAATAAACAAGAATCATGAAGGTTTTATCTTGGAATATTAAGGGTCTGAATCATTGTAGTAAACATAGAATATTCAAAGATTTGAGGAAAGTTAATGAACTAGATATTATGGATATTCAAGAAAATAAAATGGCAAAGGAGGTGCTATAGAGTACAAAATATTTTATATGGAAATGATCTATGTTATTTTGTATTGGTTCAAAGGGGGATTCATGAGGCATCTCTACTCTTTGGAATGATAACAAAGTTTAAGGGGAAGTTTTAATCCAAAATAGGAATCATCTGGCATTTTTATTTATAGATATCTTTCATAATTTCTCTTGGATTCTCTCTAATATATATTTTCCTAATACTCTTAATGGTAGGAGAAAATTATGTCTTGATCTAAGTTACTTTAGATATACTTATAAGGAATATGAATGGATGTTAGTTGAGGATTTTAATACCCTAATTTGTATTGGGGAAAAAAGGGGGACTTCAATTCCCCTCAAAAAGCATGGAGGAATTGGCTAAGTTTATAGAAATCAATGAATTATTTGATATTAAATTAAGATGTTCTCTATATACTTGGTATAACAAAATATTAGGTAAAAACCTAATATAGACAAGATTAGATAGGGTATTAATTACCCTGGGTTAGTTTGGTTTTTAGGAATTCTATTTATCTTCTTTGCCAAGGATTGGCTCTGATCATAATCCTTTTATGCTTAATATTTTAGATAGGTTTAAAACTCAAAAGCTTACTTTCAAATTTGAGCATATGTGGTTTTCTCACCTAGATTTAACAAATAGAATTCTTGAATGGTGGAATGTGTAGATAATAGGTACAACTATGTTCAAATTGGTATATAAATTAAAGACTATGAAAAGGAAAATCAAAATATGGAATAATGAGGCTTATGGGAATATATTTAGAAAGAATGATATTATTAAAACTAAGATTAATGATATTGAAGAGAGTATTATAGTTCATGGTCTTACTAAGGCACTTCTTCATAAAGAGCAAAAAATGGAATCAGATTATCATTTCATTTTAAATCAAGAAGAGATTTTTAGGAAATAAAAATGAAGGGCAACTTGGTTACATGAGGGAGATATAAATACAAAATTCTTCCATCTAAATAATATCAATAACATAATTCATAAGCATATAACTAAGATCATTAAGGACAATGGAATTATTCATTCTAATCTAGTAGATATAAAAGAAAAGGCATTTTTATATTTCAAAGAAATGTTTGCTACTAATTCTAAGCTAGATATAGAAGGAACTTTTGATTTTTTATAATATAGTCCATAACTTATTTATGATACTAAAAATGATAATTTATTGAGATATATAATATAATAATAAATTAAGGCTATAATTTTTCTATGAATAAAGACAAAGAGCTTGGTCGTGATGGATTCCCTATGGCTTTCTTCCAATTTTTTTTGAGTATTATAAAACTAGATTTATGAGTAGTAGTGAATGAATTATTTTCTTCCAAGAAACTACTCAGAGAATTAAATAATATCATTATTTCTATTATTTCAAATAAAATAAGAGCATCTCAGTTAAAATATTTTAAACCTATTAATATGTGTAACTTTATGTATAATATTTTTACTAAAATAGTGGCTTTGAGAATAAATGTTTTTCTAGATAGAATAATCTCATCTAATCAGGGAGGCTATGTTAATGGTACATAGATTTAGGATGGAATAATTGTGGTTCATGAGATAGTTCAATCCATGGAAAATAGTAAAAACATTGGTATGATGTTCAAGATTGATATGACCAAAGCATATGATAGGGTAGATTGTGGTTTTTTAGATTTAGTTCTACATAAATTTGGGTTTCATAAACATATTAGAAGATTGATTTATAGCTAAATTTATACTTATATGTTTTCTATTATAATAAATGGATTCCCTAAAATTTTTTTTGGAAGTGAGAGGAGAATAAGACATGGGGATCCTTTATCTCTTGTTTTATTTATAATTATGGTAGATTTATTACGCAAAAATTTATTGTTTGCTATTGAACAAGGTAGTGTGAAGGGATTTAATCCATCTTCAAGACCTACACCTTCTCTTCATCTTCAATTTGTGTATGATATGGTTATATTAGTAGAGGCTTCAGTAAGAGAGGCCAAAGAAATTAAGCTAATTTTGGATAAATACTCAGTTGTTTCTGAACAATTGATTAATTATTCAAAAAGTGATTTATTATTTATTAATACTCTTGGCCTTCACCAAAGAAAAATTGTAAGTGTTCTATATTTTCATATTATGGATCTCCCTTTTATATATTTGGGTATGCATCTTTTTAAAGGAAAGATTAAAAATGAGTTTTGGTATCCTTTATTGGACAAATTTTAGAGAAATCTTTCTAGTTGGAAAGGGGCAATTGTTCACAAGCAAGTACAGTGTTATTCATCAAGAGTGTGCTTCAAAGTCTCCATATTTATATTATGTCTCTTTTTAAAATGCCTAAGGCTATTAAAGAAAATTATACAATTCAAAAAATATTCATTTGAATGGGAGTGGTAAATAGTCATAAATTCCCATTGGTGGCTTGGGATAAAATTTGTCTTCCTAAATCTTATGGGGGATTGGGTATTAGAAAATTATCATTGATAAATAAGGCATTGGTTTGTAAGCTTTGTTAGAAATTTATTAAAGAACCATCTTATTGGTCTAGGATGTTTTGTACAAAGTATCTTGATAATATATATCCATTAACTTTGTTATATGAAGCTTTGAATATCAAAGGTTCGGTGATTTGGAATTTCTTTTCCAAAAATAAAAATAATTTGATTAGGGGATGTAAATGGAAGCTGGGCAATGGTCAAAACAAAAGATTTTTTATGGATCCCTAGATTCTTGATTTCTCTTTATAATATATATAACCTTAGAATAAAATTGCCACGGCTATATCTTATATTTATGGAGATATGGTATATGATTATATACATGTTTAGAATGGTTATAAAAAGTAGAAATTGTTATCTCTAGAGAATGCTACTAAGGATACACCTATTATTACTTTAGATTTGAATTTTATTCTACAAAGATATTATATTACCAACCTACAAAGGGAGGATGAGTTAATTTGGAGTGATTATTCTAATGGTAGCTATCAAGTGAAGTATAGATATTTGAATCTCTTAAATTTGCATAATATATGGAAAACATTGGGGAAATTTTGGCAAAAAAAATTTGACTCCAAAAATCAATATTTTTTAGTTAGTTGAGTCATCAAAATAAAGTTATTACTTTGGATAATTTATCCAAAAGAGGTTTTTATGTGGTTAATAGATGTGTTCTATGTGAAAATGCTTTGGAATCAGTGAATCACATATTCATGGAATGTACTTTTACTTTCCAAATTTGTAACTTCTTGCTTCAAAAATTCAAATTTGTTTGGGTTTTCCCTCTAGATATTATGGAGGATTGGCTAGCTTGGTCTTGCCTTTTTTATAATATAGAGCTTAGGGAGCTTTGGAATATATATTTTCTACATGTGTTATGGGGGATTTGAAAATAAAATAGTAACAATATTTTTAGGAATATTCAAAGTTATTTCTATAGAGTCTCTAATCAAATGTTTTTAATGATACATGATAACTTTAAAAATATTAGATGGAAGAAAAGGGATCCTTTTTTTCCATTTTAAAAAACTATAGCTAAGGATTGGAATATTGATATTGAAAAAAGTCCTATAGTTGAACCCAAAATAGATTTGAGAAAGGCTATAAGGTTGATGGCCCCTCAAATAAGATGGATAAAAAATTATTTTTATGGGTCATCAAAAGGAAATATAGGTCTTTTATGAGGAGGGGGTATAATTTGAGATCATTATGGAAATTTCATTTTGGCTTATGAAGGTAATATGGACTTTTAGACCAATCACTTCTTTGAGGCTCTCGTAGCTTTATGGGGTATGCAAGTTGCTATTAAGTTGGGATACAAGTGCTTATGTGTTGAGGGATATTATATTAATATTATTAATTAAATTAATAAGAAATAAATGGTTTAATGGTCTATTGATCATATTATTAGTGAAATTTTACATATTATTAAATGTTTTTGAAAAATAATTTTTTAACATACTTATAGGGAGGGGAATATGTTGGTAGATCATTTTGCCGATAGAGGGTTGATTCTAATTTTTTTAATATTTGGGGAATATTTAAAGTTATACCCAATAATGTTAATGAAATTATAAAAAATTAAAAACATGACATTTCTAGGATAAAACCAAGATTAACATAAGGGTTTGTTTATCCCTAACAAAACATGGTATTTATGATTTGGTGTTTTTAATATGATTATGGATTATGTGTAGGATAATTATTATAGAATGTGGAATGATAATTAATACTTACCTAAAAAGTGTGTACAAGGATTGATTTTTATTGAGATTTGGAGGCTTTGGCATAGTCATATTTTTCTTATTGGCAAAGGACAACATATCGAGAAACATAAAGGAATTACAGAACATGAGAAATGTGCAATGAAGATGGGAATTGACCTGAATAGGATTGAACCTATGAATGTATATATCATGAAGAAAAGGGATTAGGTATATACTAT
Source organism: Torreya grandis (assembly GCA_037957365.1). Classification (NCBI taxonomy): domain Eukaryota; kingdom Viridiplantae; phylum Streptophyta; class Pinopsida; order Cupressales; family Taxaceae; genus Torreya; species Torreya grandis. The sequence goes on from JARHVA010004695.1 coordinate 228,359, forward strand.
TTTTTAAACTAGGTTCTGTATTATTTTATCGAAAAAAATTATGGATACAACATGCATCTTTCCAATCAATTCATCAAGAATTGGAACAACAGGGCTGTTAGAATCAAGATTATTTCCATGAAGATAATAGAGGAGCTGCTTGCTATAGTGATAGGTATTCACATTAAGGAGTTTAAATATATTAAAATAAATATTGGGTAGGAGTAAGAGAAATAAAAATTCATATATGGTAATGAAACCTTGACTTCTTTTCAAGGATGTTTCAAGTGAGAGGATTTCCTAGTTTTGTTTGATGAGGTCATTGAGCAGATTATTAGCTATGCCACACTTGATGGAAAATATAAATTTGTCCACTAATATCACATATCATTTCTATATTATATAATTCATCATATACTATTAAGAATTTCATTATATATTTTCCATTCTCTTCAGCATTCTATGAAGGAGGTTCAATTAGGTAGGAAAATAGAACCATTGCATCATGGTGTGATTTTATTAACTTATAACATTTTGAATGCTCAATATCCTTCCCCACAATTTGAGATTAGAGGAAAGAAAAAAGGGAGGCCTAAGGGATCTGTGCATGGGGATAAATATATGGTTCATGCTCACAGCCTTGATAAATCTACTCTTAATAGGAATTTAAGAAGTAGGAGCAAATCTCATCCTCGTAAGGATTTATAGATTGATGGGGATTCTAATGTTGATAATATACATGGTGGAATTAATATTAATACTAATCGTAATATTCTTTAGGATACTTAAGGTGATACCATTGAGATGGTTAATATGGTAGGGTGGAATGTGGATATTTAATTTGATCAAAATATTAAGGGGGAAGGTGAGAACAGGGTTGATATGGTTCAGGTGGTTAATTAGGTTTGTGGTAATAATAGTATCAATAATTTTGAGAGGATAAATTAGATTAAAGAGAATACATATATTATGATTCATAATACCTAGGTGAATACAAATGATATGGTTCAGATGGTGAGTTAAGATTTAGGTATACATAGGGGTGAAAGGATTACTGAAAAGAAAAATAATAGTAAGGAGACTGCTGAAGACATGTTTCATAGAGCTCAGGTAAGGATGTATTTTGATTTATTTAAGGAAATTGGGAATCATCAAGATAAATTTTAAATTTTATAATATGAGTTCAACCTACATAAATCATTCTTCAAATGGCTTATGAGAGATCATTCTAAGCTTAAATAAGAGGTGAGCAATCTCAAAAAGCAAAATGTTTTGTATTTCACCAAGGAATGAGAGATTGAGATGTCTTCTCACATTGAAACTTTGAGGTAGAGAATTATTAAGATGGAAAATGAAAATAAATAACTCAAGAAAAATCTAAATCTATTTGGTAAGTTTTAGTAAAGTGATTATTCATAATATTATGCATAGTATGCAAGGCTTGGCAAGATTGTTCAACAATGCTAATACTCAAGGTAATGATAATTTCCCAAAGAATAAGAGTAATGGTGAAGCTTATACTTATACTTAGGAACAAATGGATAGTGAACTATATATCAACTTTCAAATTATGATCAATGAATGGATAAATTCATATGATGAGTGGAAAAATAATCATTGATAGTAAACTAATGTTATGAAGCTACTGTTTAAGTGATGTTTATCTATTATTTTTGGTTTTTGTACTCTTTTTTATTTCGTTTTAGTTTGATTATTGGTTTTTGTAAATTTGGTGACTTTTTTAATGGGTTGAGTCCCTTTCAAAACTCAATTTTGCCTTTAATAAAACAAACAATAAACACAACAATCCCATGTCAGTAATCACTAATGAGATCAACACAATTACTTGATTTTTTTTGAGATACTTATTTCCAAATCAAATCCCAACTCTAACATTCAACTGAATGATAAAAATCATTTTTTAAATCAAAATTATAGTCAATTCATAGGCCATCATGAATATCAACACTAAATAAATTGGGTTTACAAAAAACACTAAAAATTTAAATGGTGGGCATATGAATTTAAAATATTTTACTTGAAAATAACCCATAATATCTATAATGATTAGAATTAACATTATATTAATTCTCTAAGATCTCAATAATACACACTAATCTCTCATGCAAATCATTACCTTACTATACCAATTAATCATTCTTAGAAAAACACAAGGATTCACATTTGGGATCAACAATGTACATGCCATGAGATGTATTACTTTCATGAACATTGAATGATTCACATTTATGTATTAAAATTTCAACACCATATAGATTATTAAATAATGGTAATATCATCAAAATACATGAATGATGGCCCAAAATTTTCAAAATTAATCAGCCTAACAAATACATCTGATCCCTATCATCTTATCACACTAATTTTTATTTATTAGATTAAAATAGATCATTTTTTGGATTCAAGAATACATATATTAAATAATGGCTCATCATTATTATTTTACAATGTCTATCAATGGGATCAACCAATGTGGAATTGGTAGTGGTTGAATCAATACAACATAAATGTTCCTTTTTTGTTACAATAAAGGCCTAAAAATTAAAAATATTTAATTAATCCTCTTTAATTCTATCCTTAAATATAAAAAATGGATTATTATATAATGTGAAGTGCTCATAAAGATAAATATTACATAACTTAAAGTAATTCACTATATTATTATATTTAAAAGAATCATATCCTTGCCCACCATCACTTATGGAATCATCATGATCCTCCCACTAATCTAATTGATTTTATACATTTGATCGCAATTCATTAATTTAAGTATGAAATGTAATGGGATAATTATATAAACTTAAAATACATGATAACAAATTTATAAAACAATGGAATTATGTGTATTATTGTCACAAGTGGGAAACACAATACCTTCACACTTTAAATAACTTTTTTTCAAATCAATATCATTATTGTTATGAAGGAGGTAATCAATAATAAACCCAAGGTTTAACCCATTATGAACCACACAATATGTTTTGAAAATGCATATAATTCATCATTATTAAGAATTTTTTTCATTTCGTACTTTTCATAAGAGGCACACATCACACAAAAATAACCCACCAGACTAATAAGGGAGCAATTATAACCTTTCTTATTAGCAGTCATATAATCTAGGACATGAAATATTTTATTTTTTTCATAACCAATGGAATAATTATGTGACTCACTAGTTTTTTCAGATTTTTAATGGGAAACATTATTATTACATTTAAAATCATAAAATAGTTTTTATTTATTTATTTCTCCATTAAGAATAGCTAATATATTTAAATGAGTATTTTAATTAATTGAGGAAATTACATCATAATAATCATATTTAAAACCTTATTTAAAAAATTCACCATAATTTTTAGTAGGGTAAACTCAATTTGTATCACAAATGAAATAAGAATCAATTTTATCTAACACTTCCCTATTAATAGGAAACCAACATTCATTAATGTTACTTTAAAAATTGAAGGATAGATTTTAGTTATGTGTTTAATTAAATGGTAATTTATCTCAAAAATAAAAATTAATTCACTATTGTAAGCACTGTAACAAATAATAATATCTGTAGATTAATTTGGCCACATAGATTCATTTATTTTATGTCATACCATCGTAAACATATAGTTCAATGATTGAATATCCTCTTGCTCTTTTATAGTATTAATAAAGTCAAGGACATGAGATAAAATGCTAATATTATTTATAAATGGGTTTACAAACATGTGTTGGATGTTGTGCAATGAATCCAAAATCACATTACTTAAATAAAATACCAATAATAGGCTTCATCTTGAACTATATAAACAACTTACTCATGTGGCCTTAAATTTTTATCTCAATATCATTTTTTAAATTAAAAAATTACTTACTATGGACCTCCCCCATTACTACAATATTTCCACAAAAATTGGGAAGTATTTTAATAATTTATGTAGGAAAATGATTGAAAATATTAAGAATATGATAAATATTTATAGGTTCTTATTAATGAGCAACAAATATCAGGAGGGAGGGAGGATTTTATTGTTTAGAGAATGAATTAAATTGGTTGTAATGTTATGGATTTAATAAAATTTATTATGTATAGTAATTAATCCCACACATTCCAAATATATCACATTGATGCAAGCATGTTGATTACATATTCTTATTACAACTATTCCTAATAAACAAATCAATATCATCTAAATATACAAAAGATTAATCCCATTGACTTTTTTTGTAAAATCTAATTTAGTGTCATTCAAATCAGATTAAACATGGGGAATTCCTAAATATATAACAATAACAACACTTGAAACCATATTTTCCACTTTTAAAATTTGATTTGGAGTAAATCCTTTCTATATCAAATACATTTATGGGGATAACTAATCTATATTTTCACTCGCTGATTGCAACAAGATGAACCCAATAAAAATATACGAAATAAATTACCCAAATGGTTTCTATGAAAAGATAAGTGTAATTAGTTTTTTATAAAAAAAATCCTTAACATGTATATTTTGAGTTTCCTTGGACACAATCTAAAAAGAACCCATTGATGTCACACCCACAAACAAGAAAATCAATCCACATGAAATTTATCTAAAATATTTGAAGATTTAATGTGTCCACATAATAATAAGCAATATTTAGATCTATATTTCAAACATATTGACAACACTATGATCCATAAGATAATTCCTAGTCACCACTTCATTAATTAAGGGTAACATTAAGGATAATTCAAAAGGAGAAACATAATCAACACTATGATCCTAGTCACCATTTCATTAACAAAGAGTAAAATTAGGGATAATTCAAAAGAAAAAATTCACATGAAAATATTTTAATTATTTACCAATTTTAATACAAAAAATTAATTTAGAAACAAAAAAAAAAAAACACAATCCATAATACTAAGATATGTTTTACACTGAAGACAAAATTGGTGCATCCTTATAAATATTACAAATTTTTTTGGTAGTGTATTGGAAAAACTAAATAAACTTATCCACAATGCATAGAAAATGTGATTAAATACAATATGAAAATAATAAAATTATTATTTAAATTAGATAATGATTTAAATCCCCAACAATATTGCTATTTTTTGGTAAAGTGTATGGGACAAATAAAGATTAGTCTACCATTATAATTATATATAATATAAAGTTAACAATAACTATTATATTCTTAAAATAAAAATAATAAAAATTCATAACAATGAAAATTTGTCATGGTAAGGAGTATTATTAATTATCAATGAATTAAATAATCCCTAAAAATGATGCCAAAATTTTGGGGCTCAAACTAGCACTATCCTTGTTAAATAAAGGTATGATATAAAATACTTAGTAGTAATGACATCCATTATCTCAATTCTTTTTAACAAGTCAAGAAATTAAGTTAAATAAAAAAATGGGGGTCTACACCTATCTGTTGGCTCTATAAGAACAAGATGGGATTACCTAAATGGGTTATATATACACATTCATTAATATTTTATATATGTATTTTATCTAGATTATAAATAAGACCTTATATTTATGTAAACCCAATTATGTGCCACTTTTTTCATATAATTATTGAAAAAATATATAATATATAATATTAACTAAATGTATATTAAAACAATTTTTTAAAACTAATCAATTAGGTTGTGAATATTATTAAGAACTCACATAATTAGTATTCCCTTTAGTTAGATTAAAAATTTAACTAAAATTTTATTTAAAGATATTTTAAACAAATTTATGAAATATTTAATTTTGTTATAACTTTAGAAATATTGGTGGATTAGCTTGTGGTTTTCACTAGATAGGATTAAAGGAGATAATAACAAATTTTGATTTTATCATCTGGGTGATAAATATTGTTATCCATTGGAAATAGTATTTTTTTTGGCATGTTCTTCAAACTTCTAAAAAATATAGATTTAGAACCACTTATACAAGAAGTGGAATGTGACCAAAAAATTGATATGAATGAATAATTAAGCCTTGACATAATATATACATTATTAATATAAGGCACCTTTTATATATAAAATATCTGTCATTATGGAGGTAAAAATTGATTAAACAAATGTGTATAAAAAGTATGCTACTGAGTTAGAATTTAAAGTCAGGGTATCTTTTCATTCTTATAAAACTATAAATTACACATTTAACATCAACTTTTAAATATTTTCCTATACCTGTGATTCCATATATGTCTAATGTTTTTTTCCCAAAAATAAAAACACTTGTTATGAATTTAACTGACAATCATACTACTATACCTATGCAAATTTATTCACAAATATTCTAAAAATGAATACTATCATAAATAGATAATTCTTTATTCCTAAATAAATAAAAAGATGTAAGTTAAGTATCACTTCATCTATTAATAGGAAAATGGTGAGAATTTTATTTAGAATACATTTGAAGCATGTTTAAAAATAAAAATGGCATATTTGTGCCACTATATAATATTGGAAAAAGTGGTAATAGATCTTGATATCTTTAAAATTTGACCAATCACAATACATAATTATGTTATTAGGATTACTCAATAAATTTCTTGTGCCAAGGAGATTCATAACATTTAAATCCCTTTAGAATGTGTAATTAGCATGGAGAGATTAATGATACTTGACAATAGATCAACATGTTCCATCCAAAAACTAATTGAATTACAAAATTACATATAAAAATATTACTCAAGCACTAGAAAGGAATATTCAATAATTCATGGGGTGTATTAAGACAAATGGAAAATGATAAACATATTTGTGTTTAATAAAATATTTAGGAAACATATTCTATATATCAAGTTCATATTAAATTGAGATTAGTATTTTTAAGGTCATAAATTTTTAGGCTAACTAATTATACCACATTACATGTTACCATTCATTTGGACGTGATTTTTAAGACACTTCTAAGTATGAATTAGTGACTCAAATTCATCTTTCCTTGATTAATTTATGATCATATCATGTTGATTAATGGGTCCTTATCAATGATTAATCACCCAACCTCTTTTTATCATTTGGATCTTATCGTCCTTTCATCCTGATGATGCTTTTTATTGGGTGACTTATAAGGGACTAAGAAACATAGGATAATAATTCACATCCATCTATAAAAATTTCATGTTTAAACTTATTGAAGCCTAATCTTAGAGGTGAATGGATAATAATATAATAATCTCATCCATTCTTTCTTTGGTTATACAATTCAATTTATTCATTCATACATGAGATAGATCCATAAGGGAATAATAACATTCACTTTTCCTTTATCTATACATGTTTTAATTTCCTTGATAAGCAAGGCCATATAGTTTAAATTATCTATCTTTACTAATTTTTATTTTTTCCTCAACAAGCTCATATTGTTTTTGCTAGGAAATTCTACAAGTGAAGGCATGAAAAGGGTTGGATTTTATTTGGCTTAATGACCATGTATCTTTGTTTATGTATCATATAGATATAATGAGACAATAAATCATGTTATTTTTTCCATCACTCTTTTATTTTACCCATGTAAATCCTTAAAATTAATTGACCTAATTTTAATGGGGAGACTATCCAAGTAACACCAAACGATGCCCACCAAATCTAAATTCATGACATGTTTATTTAATAACTCATTGATAAAATTACTTCATGAGATATCTAAGTCATGTCAAGATTGATGGAGTGACATAATTTATGAAAATCATATTTCGTGTTTTTGAATCATTTTTTTCCATACTTAGGTCTCAAATTTAGAAACTCATATCATTATGTATCTACCTTCTCAATATTGGAGTCATAAGTAATGTATTGCCTTTTGTAAGAATCATCATTTATTTTTTTAGAAATGGCTAGGTTGTTTTCCTTTATGTGAGATATAATTATATCTCTTTTATAGATGGGTCTTAAATAATCATGCCTATTCCCACAATTATATTTAACCATATATAAATAGGTTGTGTTTTATTTGGTGAAAACATGGCTTTTATCCCTTAACATTCCATATATTTATTGTATTATCATTTATAATTTACCATGGGTATCATATTCTCATAAATGGTATATAATAACTCTTCTAAGATCCATAAAGAAGTGCTTAATGTGTCACTAGGGTAAGCTTCTTATGGTTCAATAAAATGTAAACCTACCAAGGGAGAAATTGATGGGTATAACTATATTTGGGAGTGTAAGTATCAACATCTTGGTGTCAAAATATGAAAAAAAATAATAGTAGGCCATCCAAAAATTGATGAATAGTTGGTGAGGAAACACAATATGACATGAAAATTCATAGACAATGTGATTCATTTTATTCTAAATGGTATGCCAAACATTAAATTTACTTGGCATTTGATGAAGCTAATTGAAACATATGACGCTAAAATGAATATAAAATATATGTATGGAATTTTCCGCATATTATCAAGAGTAAATCACAAATTTACCCAAGTTTTATGATTTAAATATTTTATACAATCAAGACTATAGCCCTATAATGAATTTTTGGTTGCTTAGTGTACCATTTTTTGAATTTAATTGTATATAAACATATACCCTTTGTGATTTTTGGATACATAAAACATATACTCATTTTATTATTTTATGTGTCTTATGGATAACTATATTTCTACTACTTCATGTGATATTTTTCCTACACTTTGTAAGTGGATACTATACAAACAAAAAAAGGTGGCCTTTCCTTGCATAATCAACATCTCAAGGTTAAGTGGAGACAACCAAAGAGAGTGATGCACTCAATGAAAACTAATGATCTAGATGATTTTATTGATCTCATTGAATATTATGAGATTTTTTGTTTGGTTTAACTTTAGTGGGATTGTGATATTTTATCTTTAGGGATTATCCTATCTATACCAATATGATCTAACTTCTTCATAACAATTTTTAAGGCACAAAAATGAGTAATTCTGATATATAAAGAGTAGAGTGATTCTAACATAAATAAATATCATAATTCATGGTCTATGTCACTATAATTATATGGGTTCAAGTTGGGATGAGTCACTCATGATATTTGACTAATTATATCAGGCTGGGATTTCATGTGCAATGTTATCTACAAAGTGAATAAAATTAGACTAGGTTAGACCTGAGGATGATGAATCAAATGAAATTTGAATTTTCCTAACTTGGAAAGATAACAAGTGGTTTTTTATAGTTATTTGGGTTTTAAATATACTTATTTTTTCATCTAAGGTGTTTAATTAGCTAATAATTAATTTTGGTAATGGTCTCAATTGAAAAACATGTAACTAGATATCTTAGTCTATGTCAATTTGTTTTTTACCCTAATTTGGTTTTAGAAACCCTAAAAAGATATAAAATATTATAATAATTTAGATTTATAAATACAACATTATATATTCATATAAAATGCAAAAATTGGTTTATTGAGTATGGCTAAAGACACCTAGTCCTCCTACTTGCTTACATAACCCTTTTAGGCTTTCCTTTCACTGATTCCCAATCATCCATAGCCTTTTATACTTAATAATTAAATACCTAAGTAGTTATTTCAAGCCTATATCCATCCCCCCAAATATAATTCCCTCTATAAAATAATGCCCAACTTTGATAGGAGCACTGAAACCTAAGGTGTCCTATTTATGGCATTGTTATCTAAGTGTACTTTTGGTCCTAACGATCATTTTTTTTGGATCCTTATCATAATTAATTTTAGTGTAACACAAATTAATATAACCTAAAATCATTAATTTCCCTATAAAATGCCATTCAAAGTCCATTTAGAAAGGTTGGTACTCATTTACAAGAGAGAAGCAAGAATATAAGCAAGCACATTCAAGTACTTTTCCTTATTCTCTATATATAGCATTCTAATATTATTCCAAGCTTATTTATAACCTTAAAATATCCTCTATCCATCTGAAATACACTTATTTTTTCATCTAGTTACATTTTCATACATAATTGCACAAAAAAATTTAATGGGAGAATTGCATTAGCTTGATTCCTTTTCAGAGTATTGGTATATAGGCAGCGTGCCCACACATGGGGTGTGAGGTGAAATCAGCATATCCTTTACACACTAACCCCTTTCATCTCTTTCCTAAGTTTCCATTCAAGTTCAAGAACAAAGAGATCCTAAGGATTTTAAGATTAAAATAGATGCATAATGACATTTATAGACTTCTAAGCTTCAATATTTCATTGAAAGGGTAACACAAACCTACCGAGTAGGCCCTAAAAAACTCAGATCACCTAGACAACATCATCAAAAAAGGACTATAACACCATAAAAAGGGTGTCCCACTTTTGGTACTCTTTTCCAATATAAAAATGAACTCTAGGATCCTATTTGTGATAATCTCCAAAGCTTACACAAAAATTTCCAAACCCTACACCATCCATCTCAGTCAGTTTCCAACTAAGTTTGATTTTATCTCTAAAATTACTATTATTATAAAAGTTAAAAATAAAATATATTTACACAAATTAGTGGATTAATTATTTCAAATTATTTAATGATTTACCTTACTTAGACCCATTTAGTTAATTAGGAATAAAACTCCATTATTCTAAAAAACAATAAAACATTTTGTGAACCTGACTTCAATTTTTTGCATAAAACCCTAAAAACCCTAGGGTAAATTATTTTTGAATTTTTTACATAATTTATTGATTTTCCCTATATTTAAAAATAATAAATCTGTAAATTAATTTCAAAATTAATATATATTTTGTTAAAACCCTAGTTTGCACATACTAGGTCTTTTTTACATATAAACACATTCCAAACACTACGAAAAATGTATTACTAATTTTAGAAATATTTTTTTATTTTTGATAAATTTTCAAGTGAAATTATACAAATATTCTATATATTCATATGAAATTTTTTAAATTACCATACTAATATTAAAAAAATCATTCAAACACCCTAGTTGCATTAACTAGCTCTTAGTTATTTTCCACTAATTTTCCAACCATTTTCTAAATTTTATATTCCATACTTAGTTCATAAATTCAATATAAATTACAAAAATTCATAGTATTTTGCATAGATATTTTTGAAATAATCCATAGTTGCATATATTAGTTCCTATTTTGCTACTTGTGGTATCACCTTACATCCATAATGAAATTAAAAAAATGTTGTTTATTTATTTACAAACTTTTCATAAATTTCTTACAAATAATAAGGAAAATATAATGGGCCCTATCATGTACATCAATAATCAAGTTTATCATATGTTATTACAAAGTTTCATTCTTTGCATTTCATTCCTATCTTTCATTATATGGGAAGATGTTAATAAATTTATTCTTAAACGTGTTAATATATCCCTTGCATCACCTCCCTTGGATCCCCTCCACCATACCAACTCATGTTTCATGGTCCATCTCACCTTTCCCTAGGTTACTACCCATTGCCAAAAAGCCTAGTTGACACCTGTTATCCCTCAACCTCCTTGACCCATCAATTATTTTCACACTCCTCATGTAACTATTACTCCTCCTATACATATAATAGATAATGTGATTAGATATATTACTCAATGTGCCACTATGCCTCCTTCACCTATTCAGTAGCCCCATCACCTTACTATTCCAACCCATCCTAGGCCTAACCTAGAAGCATAGGTAGATTTTCAAAAGACATATGACATTGTTGATTAGTTGAGAAACACTCTAGCTAAAATTTCAATGTTAGAACTACTTCAAAAAGCTAATTTATTCAAAGACATTATTTACCAGGCACTCACTCATATTTCTATTCCTATTGATTAATAACCTTCTTATTTTGCATAAGTGGTCAACACTTTAGTAACTATAGAAGATGTGATTTATTTTGATACTGAGGACATGTCTTCTCTGATAGTTATTGATCAAAATTTTCCACTATTCATACAAATACAAGTCAAAACCAATGCATTCAAAAGAGTCCTTGTTGATAGTGGTTTTAAACTAAATATATGTAATATCACATTCTTACAGACCATGGGTGTAGATTTGACATCAATGCAAAAATAATATAAGAAAATTTGAGGGTTTGATGATATACCATGATAGACATTGGGCATTATTACTTTAGATATCATGGTGGGACCAAAATCCCTCTCTGCACAATTCTAGGTCATGTCAAGTCCTCTCCACTATAATATTTTACTCGAACAACACTAAATACATACTATTAGGGACATTCCTTCCACTCTCCATCAATGTATTAATTTTATCCATGAGGGATATCTATACACATCTCTAACAAACAACTAGCCATTCAAATATTGTCAAACTATAGAGTCATCTTCAACTATTTCACTAAATGGGACAACATATCTCATAGTATAGACACCACCTCATATCATTTCTCTTGATTAGATACATACATATAATGTTGGAGAGACTATCACTTCTCACACCACTCCACTTACATTTTCACCATCAACACTACCTATTCCACCAGTCATAACAACTTCAACCATTCCAACTACTTCATCAATCATAGTTCTGCCATTAGTTACACATCCACCATTACTGACAATAGTACCAATAGTTCTATTTTATTCCATAGTTAATCCACTATTTATAGATACCTTTGTAGAAGCACCATCTTTTACTACTATAGATGATGATATTCTTATATCATAGTTACCCCTTATATTAAATTCTAAGTTACCATCTATATATGATGTTGATATATATTCACAAACTTATTCAAATGATGATATGACACCCGCACTCATAGTTGACTATTTGTGTGGATTTATCTTTACACTAATTGGTCTATGAGAGTATAGAGATGAATCTAGAGCTCTTATACCAAATCCTACAACACTTTTAACATATCATACTACACTCTCAAGATATACTCCACTCTCATGGCCATAGTCAGATCACTTGGCACATATAATTTTGATATGGTTACCTTTATGGATATAGATCTAGTTATTCAGATTAAAAAAGGCAACACATAACATAAACCATATTTTATGATATATATATTACTTAATCATGGATTGGTCACATTACATATAGTATGACATAGATTTATCAACAGGTTATCACATTAAGATGGTCACCTATTTTGTACCTGTCATAAGATTATAGGCCATGATACAAACTCATGTACAAATTTATAATAGAGATTGAATAAACTATAGGATCAATTCATTATTTATATTATATCACCACTAGCAACACCAGGCACACTACTTCTACTGAAGATGTCTACTAGTAGGGCTAAATATCCCAAAGCATAGCCAACATCTCTACCACTAGAGGAACCTTTAGTTTAACTTCAACATAAGGACACTATGAACACAAAATATATATCATATGATGATATTGATGCATTTGATGATGGTTATGACCCTTTCCTCCATTTCATCCCTAGTGGACTCCATCCTTGGATCCCTTCCCCCACTAGCCTAGTCTTTTATATTATCATGTACATATCGCTTTCCCTACATGCTTATACATAATTTTTTCTTTGCTGTGCTTATACATAATCTCTTATAATTTATTTTACATAGAATATATATAAACACAAAAAAAATACAAAATTTCAAAATACAAAAATAATACAAAATATAAAAATATAAAAACATTCAAATAGTTCAAAAACACCAAAAAAGTTAAGATTGTATGCATCTTCCATGTTTTACATTTATACTACTGTGTTAGACTTAAATTTACTATTATATGCTATTATTTGTTGATTATCTACATTACCATGATTCACTTGATATTATTTGAGTGTGCGTAATGACTTCTAGTTCCTTGATTGCTTCATTCTACCCACTAAGGAGACATCCTACTTCTACATTCAAAATGCACATTGATACATCTTCCCACTAGTGTCATCTTCTACATGACTACACCATCTAGATTATGCCATTCTTACACCACAGACTCTATTTATCATGTAGACATACATTGCTTATTAGATTACATAGATTACCACATCGACACTCACTAGTATCTTGCACTTTTGTATTTCCTAGCATATACCTAGTCTTGTACTAAACATGTCTTGCATAATTTCAATCTTGTTTGGATTAGTTAGATGTGATTTTACCTTTCTAGTTTTTACATGATTTCCTTTCTTGCTTTGTGTAGCTAGATGTGATTGCATTTCTAGTTCTAATTTTTTTTCTTATGTGTGCCTTAAGACATTTGCCAATGTCCATTGATTCTATTCATGTGTGTACATCTTTAGACATTTACTAATTTCCCTTACTTGTGCTCTTCTATATGCCTATGTATCTCATGCCCATCTTTTCTTGTTAAAAGTTATACATGTATTGGGAATTTGAACCTTCTATGCTTCTCTCTTCTTGCTTATTGCTTTGTATGCTTATTTATTGATTGTTTTTCCTTGTTTGAAATGTCATGATTCATATCATGCATTTACCTTGCTTTCTTAGATTCCATGATAGACATCATGCTCTATCCCTCTAACTAATAACTAACAACTAAAATCTAATATTTCCAATTCTAGTTTAGTATATTACACATGCATTTACATTTTTATATTTATCTAACATACCCATGTTGATCTAATAATTTCTCAATATAAACATTGCTATATCTAGAGATATCTCATCAAATATAATTGTTATATCATGTATCTATGTAACATAACACACTTTTAGGAATCTTTTCTTTTGAGGGTAGTCATTGTACATATAATAATTTTTGCCCTTAAAAGAGGGGGTAACAAATAGGGGTTTTATCACAGAGATCAAATCTCCTAGTAGTCAAAATAATAGCATTTGAATCACCTAGTTTAGAATCTAGAGGTCAAACCAATAAGAATAGAACAAAAAAATAGTGACAATTCTAGATCAACAACTAGTTTAATCAGATGACAATAGTATTGGAAATAGACAGTAGCACCAAACATAAGAGTTTCCTCATTTTGGTGCTCTTGTCTAAGAATAAAAACATAGGTTTTCTAGTAATAGGAAAAAATTTCAACTCAACTACAGTTTTTACACATCCATATCAGTTAAAATTAGTAATTTTAGTACACTTTTCTTGGGGAATATAGATATAGGGGTATCATGTGTGACATGATGGCTCTCACTTCTAGTTTTAGATTAGGAAGTTTACATAACTTCTAGATTACAATCCAATTATAGACACTAGTCATTGGGGGAAATGTGTACAACACATTGGTCTTCTTTTGCTTCTGAGTTTAGTTTGTTACCTAGACATTCTCAATAGTTATATGCCTTACTCCATTTGTAGGTGGTTGGCATCTTTTTCAAGTTGAAATTTCATACAAGTTTAACTTCCGTAATTGATTTCCTAAGTTGGATTTCATAGAATCCTACTACATTAGTTTCAGAGTGGATTTCATACAGTTTTAATCTCCATCTTTTGAAATGGCCAAAAATGGCCTTATTTCCAACATAAATTTAGCTATCCATGCCACATTGTCATATTTTCACAACATCCATGGGCTCCATGACCCATTTCATATTACATATATTCTATACCAATATCATTTCATAGATTCATTTCATGGGGTAATTATGGAGCCAAAGGGCCAACCTTTATTAAAGGGATTGGACACACAATCTAAACATTGATTGGCACATGTATGATTTTTTAGCTTCACGTAGTAGGTAATGATGGAGTCAAAGGTCCAGCCTTTGTATTCTTGAGCTACCTATTTAGAGGGATTAGAAACATAGTCCAAACATTGATTGACATATGTATGATTCATTAGATTCAATTAGTAGGCAATGATGGAGCCAAAAGGTTAGCCTTTGTATTCTTGAGCCACCTATTTAGAGGGATTAGACACATAGACAAATATCAATTGATACATGCATGATTTGTTAGATTCACTTAGTAGGTGATGATAAAGACAAACAACCTACCTTTGCATTCTTGATCTACTTTCTAAGGAATTGAGAACTCAGCTCTATTAATGGTATAACTTTTGGTATAGCATCATCCAACACAATCCAACATTACTCAGCCTTAATTAGGACCACAACAAGTTTTATATTGGTTCACATACCTAGTGAGGTGCATTCATTCCTTTCTCTTCCTTTTTATTTTAATAATATTTTATATGTTCTTATTTTATATCACATAAAATAATAACTGATCTATGCTTTGTTTCATTTTGTAGATTCACACTTGCACAATGTGTTCTCTATGCACTATCTATCATTAATCAACATCACACAAGCTAAATGGGATTTGCCTTCGTAGGTATGTTCAAGTATGATTTCTATTTTTTTCCTTTATCCTAGTATTTCACTTTACTACATCACTAAATTAAAGGGTGGAGGGGTGGAAATGTAGTCATATAAAAAGCAAAATTTGGTTATTTGAGTATTGCTAAAGACACCTAATCCATAGGTCCTCCTAATTTCTTACACAACACTTTTAAGATTTTATTTCTTTGATTCCTAGTCGTCCATAGCCTTCTAAAATAACCCTTATAGACCCAGGTAGCTCTTTTAGTCCTAGATATATCCCCCTAGGTATCATTTCCTTTAGATAAATTTGCCCATCTTGGACAGGAGCATTGAAACCTAGGGTATCTTATTTCAATTTCTATTGTCTAAGTGTAAATTTGGTCCTAACAATCATTTTCTCTCAGATCCTTATCCTAATCCATGTTAGCCTAATACAAAATCATTTAACCCATGATCATTAATTTCCATATAAATGGCCATTCAAAGTCCATTTAGAAGGGTTGACACTCATTTATAAGAGAGAAACAAGAATACAAACAAGTACATTCAAGCACTTTTACTAATTATCTACATACATCCTTCCAATATTATTCCAAGATTATTCAAACCCTTACACCAACCCCTAACCATCTGAAATACACATAGTTTTGCATCTAGTTGCATTTTTATACATAATTACACCAAGCACCTCAATGGGAAAACTACATTAGCTTGATCCCTCCTCAGAGAATTGGTATGTAGGTAGCATGCCCATACATGGGGTGTGAGGTGAATCCAACATATCCTTTACACACTAACCCCTTCTCTCTCTTTCCTAAGTTACCATTTAAGTTCAAGCACAAGGATATCTTAGGGATTTGAATATTAAAATAGATGCATAAAGAGATTCATAGACTTCTAAGCTTCAATATTTTATTGATAGGGTAACACAGACTTGCCAAGTAGAACCCAAAAAACTTGAATCTCCTAGACAATAGTTCCAAAAAAGGACTATAACACTAAATAATAGGGTGTCCCACTTTCAACACTCTTGTCCAATCTTGAAACAAAATCTAGGATCTTGTTTGTGATAGTCTCCCAATTCTATATATAAATTTACAGACCCTGCAACATCTATCTTAGTTAGTTTTTAGCTAATTTTGATTTTCTCTCTATTATTACTATTTTAAGAAAAGGTAAAAATACAATCTATTTATAGAAATCACTAGCTTAATTATTGCACATTATTTACTGATTTACCCTAATCAGCCCCATTTATTTAATTAGGAGTAAAAATACATTATTTTGAAAAATAATAAATCACAATCAACATACATCTGAATATAAACTACTAAAATTTAATGTAATAATTTTTAAAATGGCATATGTTAAATGTAGTAATTATAGAAAATGTATGTGTACTTACCTTTTTTGGTTGACTATCTAACTATATCTATATTATAGAAGTGGAAAATAGGCTAAATTAAAATTATGAATCATCTAGTTTAGTATCTATATTTCCATCTATGTAGGGTTAGTTTCATATACACATAATATTTTTCACTTTATCAATTACTAATGCTTTCTCTTGCAGTGACATGATATTCATCATTGTACATAAGTGCATGCCTTAAAGGGTGTACTGATAAATGGGTGGATAGTAGTTTAGTGCTTTGTGATATATTTTTTTATATATTTCATGATCATATCATTCTTAATTCTAATTCATTTTCCTAAGAGTTGTATTTATACCTAACTCATTTCACCTACCTGACTTAGTTATGTCACTTTTCTCATTTCCTATCACATTGTCCAAAGATGATAATGTCTATTTCACACATTTTCCATTCTTATAATACATCCAATTAGTTGATGTCATTATAATCTTGTCTCCTAACATTCATGTTGTTTTGGCTTAGCCAACACAACTCAATGTCAATCAATTTATTTTAACTACATCAAAATTGCTCGATGTCTTCAACTTAGCCTTTAAGGTGGGTTTGGGTATTTTATACCTATGTATACAAGTCATGTTTCATTCCAAAACAATCATATACACTCCATTCACTCTGATTTAAATTGTAATTATATCTTAAATCATATTTGGAAGAGTTAGGTCTAGAACCTTGTCTTGAAGAAGATTTTATTTTTGAGGTATTGGAGATTTGATATGAGTCATCAAGAGTATTTTTAGGTCTTATAAAAACCATTTTAAGTATTCAAAGATACAAGAATATCTTTAAAAGTACCATTGGCCAAGGGGTATATTGATACTCAATGGGTCAACTCTAAGGTAGGTATTTGTAATCTTATACTCTTTCCTCTATTTACATAGTAGATTAGATGCTTTTTTTTACTTAGTGAATTAATTTTTGGGTATCGTTGTCTAGGTTCTCTCTATACCAAACAAGTTGGTGTAGCTATAGGATTTCTTATAATTTCCATATTCAATTTTATGTTACCTAAACCCCCATCTTACAACTATTGTACCTTACAAAGGGATTATCATTCTAACCCTTCCCCTTTGATTTCATTTACTTTACCTACATAACTACTTATATTAATTATTTGAAATCTTTTAATTTCATAGAGATCTAGTTAAATTTATTTCATCATTTCATAGTATTAATATTTAAAAACCTATCATGTTGGTATTTTTGACATAAACACCCCTCTTGTAGGTCTATAGATCCATTGGTCATTACTTTAACATTAGGTATCAAAACATATATTTGATTAAAATTATCTAAGTCCAAATATATTGAAATAGGATGTTTTTAAGTTAATCCTATCATGTTTATAAATTTTGGTTAACCTAACATGAACCTCACCATTTACTTCATCCTTTTAGAAAATTGCATTGGCTAAATCAATATAGTTTTGTATCATTTTTATCCTTCAGCCAACTATATCAATAACTTGATATAGTTATATCTTAGTTTTACTTTTTTAGTAGACTATATTACCCAAACTGATACACCCCTCTTTTAGGTCTATGGATCCATTGATCAATAATTTAACATTAGGTATGAAAACATCTATTTGTTTAAAATTATCTAAGCCCAAATATATTGAAATAGGATGTTTTTAAGTTAATCCTATCATGTGTATAAATTTTGGTTAACCTGACATGAACCTCACCATTACCTTCATCCTTTTATTAAATTGAAATAGCCAAATCGATATATTTTTATATAATTTTTATCCTTAAACCAAATATATTAGTAACTGGATATAGTTATATCTCAGTTTTACTTTTTTAGTAGACTACATTAGCCAGACTGATACACCCCTCTTTTAAGTCTATGGATCCATTGGTCATTACTTTAACATTAAATATCAAAACATCTATTTGATTAAAATTATCCAAGTCCAAATATATTGAAATAGGATGTTTTTAGTTAAATATTATCATGTGTATAGATTTTGGTTAACCTGACATGAACCTCACCATTACCTTCATCCTTTTAGTAAATTGCATTGGCTAAATTGATATAATTTTGTATCATTTTATCCTTCAACCAACTATATCAATAACATGATATATTTATATCTTAGTTTTAATTTTTTAGTAGACTACATTAGCTAGACTAATACATTCTATTTCATTTTTTCAAGTGTCATTATCTAGTCCAAGAGCACTCTATGTTTGCAAAACCTATATTGGTTAACTTGATACAATTTTATTATGTGTTTGTAACTATACTAGCCAACTCGATAGAGTCTTATGTTTTAATTTTAACATAATTTTATGTCTAAAAATATAATATTACCTAATACCATTGACTTTATGTTTATTTAAATTAATTGAATATTATAAACTGGTCTTTAACATTGATTTTCAAATTTTATTTTTTATTTATTTAGTTTTCCCTAGAAATTGTGTTGTGTCAATTTTCAAGCTACTTAGTTATTATCATATAAGGACACATGATTTTATATTTATAGACATCATAGTGAGATGGGATTTATAAAAAAATAATATACATAGTAAAACATTAAACACAAACTATAATTTACATGTACCTCACAGTAGGACTCCCTTTTTATTAAACTTAGTAAACTAACCATCTATTTGATTTTTTGTGCACTTGAGGGGAGTGTATCATCCAAAAAAATTACTCTCATTATATCCTCAAAACTAGGGTTAATGGGTTAGAGGTATATTTTATAATTTTTATTTATTGCTCTAAAACCTTAGGACAATAACAATTAATGAGTATGTATATTTGAGATCACACACTATGAATCAATTCCTTTTATGAAATATACATGGTCTTATTTTTAAAAGTTTAGATTTAGTTTAAAATTTGAATTTATTGTTGTATAAGAGTCTATATCAGATAACCTAATACCATTTTGTGTTATGTAGTATGATTTCATAATACATCTTGGTATAATTATCTTTATGTGTAAACTACATTGACCAAACCGGTATAGTTCCCTATGTTTGTCTCTCTGTCTGTATTAGTCACCTTAATCCAATTTCATTATTTTCCTTTCTTAAATAAATTATATTGGCCAACACCACTATAATTTTATTCCATTTAGGATAAATTTATTAACCACAAAGAAAAATTCTATTTTATCTAACCTTTACTTTCCTAACTACATCAACCAATCTGATACAGTCTCTCTACCTAGTTGTATAGCCTAACCTAATGCACTTTGTTTGACAAATATTAGTGTAACTTAGAATTTAACTCATTTTTTTGTAATTAATATCCATAATCATCCTAACTAAAATCATCTAATGATAATAATCAATAAATTAATAAATTATAAATCTCACCCTTTTTCACATGTAATTTTACTAATTTTATGTTGCAGTCATATAATAAACAATAATTGTATAGTAATGTAATTTTATTGACTTAGCATGATGGTAATAAATATAAAATCATTAATTTTTTTTTCGGTGTAATGTTTATGATTAGATAATAGTACAAATAATCTCATATGAAAAAACAACATGATAAACAATGAACACACAAGTATGCCAATTAGTCTATAAGCATCATACATAGTCACAACTAAAAATTATAGAATGTTAAATATTGAGCATAATAGTATTATAATAGCCTCTAATATAATAATGTATTTAATAAAAATAATAAAAAATGTACAATAGTAAAGTAGAGCATAAATGTAAAATCTATTGAAAATAATGTATTGGTCATCAATATGAATCAAATTATTTCAGTTCCATCTGTAGAGATGGATAACATCATATAACTGATTTACCTCCAAGCATATATTTATAGTCTCCTACAAAAATCCACACTAGGAATATCTCTTACCTTCAAAAATGAGCATATAATGATGGTAAAATCATCCAAAATAATTTGATAACATGATAAATTACAATCACTACTACATACAACCAATCAAATAGGCCCTAGGTACACCACTATCTATTATGACCTCAAATAAAAATAAAAAATATAAAGTACAATGTCAAAAAATGCATATAGCTATAACATTATTTTTTTCAAATAATTTTGTAGTATTTTTATGTTTCAAGAATCTGGGTCAAAGTCCACATCAACAATACTCTTTGCTATAACATAAAATCCTTAATACCATTGTTGTTAACTAATGATGAGTGACTTATAAATAGGCTCCCTATCTATATCATCATTCATTAACAAGAAGGATGATTAATTTTAGTAATAGTCATAATCATAATTTATTACTAATAAAATCACACAAATCATTGTTCATAAATAAAGTATTAGTAGGATGAAAAATTGGGTCTTTCACATAATAGTTAAAGAATCACATTCTTGGTTTAAGTTATTCAACCATTTTATATAACTAATTTAAAAATACATCATACATAAATATACACCATAAATTATCACTCTAATAATCCAAAAACATAATACTTAATATATTTAATCTAGATATACTTCTTTATCTAATAAAATCAATAATATATTTTATTACTTTAAAATAACATCTATACATCTCTGTGGTCATATTTTATGCTAATAATTTCAACCTATAAGCATATAAAGTTTCATACATAAAAACAACCATTAAATTAATACCATTTAAAAGAGTTCTATGTCAAAATCTATAGGCCTATGTAACCCAGTGATAAGCATGTATCTCCAAGATATCAAGTAACCAATCAAATTCTCTTAATAATTATAATAAGACAAATTTTATAGTTCAAACAAAGGCCATATTTCATTATAAATTCATGTATTCCAAATGAAAATTTGAAGACGAATATAAATAATTAATTTTAAATACATATTTACCTTTATAACCATCTGGGTGAGATTGAAATCACACCAAGAATTTTAAGATGAGAAAATGGTTTCTTAATAAATTTACAAGATGTACAAGTTCCAATAACATATAATAATTACAACCTTTAAATAAACTTCAAATTTATATATTGTTTTACCTATATGAATTCACAACCAATCTTTATTTAAATAAAATAAACCTAAAACCATATAAATATACAACATCTGAGTATACTACCACCACCTAGTTAAACACTATTGTTCAATTTTATAACATCTTATTTAGATTCAAAAAATATCAAATATACTATGACCTCCCAGTGGAAAACCAATATAATAAATTCAACCATTAATATTATAAATAATACTATAATACCACCATTTAGGGACAACTCCATTACTATATGATACAAAAAACTAAGGCAAGACGACCACCACATGTAGCAATTATATTATAAAAATAAAATATTACTATAATATGGCTGTATATTTAAAGTATTAATACTATTATGTATTTATTTTTATCTCAAACGTGTGTGTGTGTGTGTGTGTATGCGCGCGCGCGTGCGCGTGTGTGTTTGTGTTTAAACAAATTATTTGACTCATAACATAGACATATCATGGAAAAACAACTATTTCACTATAATTTATTATATTAAAACCAGAAAAATTTGTATTATAGTTGTTTTAGAGGAAAATATAATAAATACACTATATATATTCAAGACACATCCAAAATCCATCACACTATCTCCACTCAAGGTTTCAAATAAGCATGTTACAGCCATATTATTTCAATGTTCTACAACCATTTAGAGTTTTAAATAATAAATAAATAACCATATATATATGATAATCATAATATATTAAAAAAAACCCCATGATATAATATCAAGCTCATAAAAATATGGAATATGAACATAATATGTTGCATACAATCACTCAAGATTATTTTTATTTGATAGGGTAAAATTTATGGGTTTTGAAGATCTTGAAAATTAAGTAAAAGGAGAGAAAGATGAATAATTTACACATAAGAAGGATGCCTGTACTAGTGGTAATTGGTCAAACATAATAATAACATGTCAAATATAGCTAACAAGATAAAAAAAATAGTTGTTCAACCTAAACACTTTGTATAATTACAAGGATCTTCCACTTTCTTTCTACCTTTAACAAATATCTTTTGTACCCCCTGAGTATCGGGTCATACAAGATGATTTTAACACAACTTTAGTACATTTTTTTAAAAAAAATTATTGAACCTTTTTACACACTTTCTTATCTTCTACAACAATATAGGGCTTGGATTTGTCTTTTGTTGTTGGGTCCTTAGATGTTTTGACCTAGGTAATTCCAAACCTAGATTTTTATCAGAGGAGGAAACTGGTGTAGAGGGGACTACCATGTCCATGGATTTACTTAGAGATATTATGTATTTCAATAGAACATCATTAAATTAAGGAGTAATTTTGAGGTCCTCATTTGGAATAGAGGGTTTAGGATCTTCCATAGGTGACTTGTTATCAGAACCATCTAAATTTTCTTTATCATCCACCTATAGAAGGTCAAGGTTATAGTCTTTCCACCAAGAGGAACTACAATTTTTGGGCTAGGTGGCCTATATTAAAATAGTTGTAATAATGAAATATTAAAATTTTAGAATCCAAAGGTTGGGACTAAGAGTGGTCCCCAATTTCTAAAGTGATATTTTTAAGCAAATCCTTGGAGGTGTCAAGATTTAATAAAATTCTAGCAAAAGTAGTATGATAAAAATGATTAGTATTTGGATGCATTTGTAGGTAATCACCTAGTGAATTACTAATATCCTTTAAACTAGATTCTATCCAAAATTGAAGAGGAATATGAGATATTTGAACTTAAATGGGTTTAACATTGAGCGGTTCTATGAACCAAGGGGTGGTGGTTCAAGCACCAAATATTATTTTAAATTTATTCCTTGTCTTCACTATTATAAAAGACAATACTATAGAAACTTTTTGGACAAGGGTAAATATCAAGAGTACCTATTAGGAGGGGCCCCTACTGATTTAATATCCAAGCATGTAGCTCTTGATGTTTTGTCTAGTAATCCATGAATCTATAGATGAGACCTTTGGATGAGAAGAATTTTTATGATCTGATCACTTATCTGATCTCCTCCTCATCAAAGGTAATAATAGGGATAGAATATGTAGGTTTCAAAGGTATGGAATCTACTTTTCCTACTTCAATAAAAGATAAATTCTTTCTAGGGTTTATCATAACTTTTAATTCTATGATGTCTAAGGCTTTATTGGTAGCAGGGGTTATTATATTGGCTAGGTAGGTCTAAGTTTCTTCTACTATTGTCTTTTTCATATGGTTTATCATTTGTACAACATCCATTTTATGTACCACTTGAGACATTCACATAGTGGTAACCTTTTACCTAGAGTTTCCATACGCAACGAAGCTTATACGATGATAAAACAAGGAATCAATGTTGCTCTTCCATGAAATGACAACCTTCTACTCAGAATCACCAAACACAAGAGGGTTTCTACCATGAGCATGAGGAGAAGAAATATCAATCTTATATGCATCAAATTCCTTCTTCCTAGAGTCTCTAAACATATGAGAGATTCTACCATGAGCAAGAAGGGAAACAACTTTAGTATTTTTCATAGTGATGGCCTTCTTCCCAAATATGCTAGACATAGTAGAGATTCTACCATGGGCATAAAAAGAAGCAATGTTAGTCTTTCATACAGTGATGGACTTCTACCTATAATCACTAGACATAAGAGGTTTTTTACCATGAGTGTGAGGGACATAAGCATTGATCTTACATGCATCAATGACCTTCTATCCAACATCGTTAGACATAGGAGAGATTTTTCCAAGAGTGTCAAAGTAATCAATGATGGTTTTATATGCACAAAAAACATCAAAACTAGGAGAAATTTTACCATGAGTGGGAAGGAGTGAGAGGACTCATTTTAAAATATTCATTTATAATATATCATATAATATTATTAAATTAATTAGAAACTTGTTATTTCTTGTATTTCATATACATAGAGTAACCATTTCAAATAGAAACAAGTTCGTACTATTATCTAAAAGTTTTTTTACATTCCTAGAATTGAATCTGCAAGGATTTCCTTCAAAATATTATGTCCCAAAAAAGTTTCCTTTCACCTTTACCCTTATTTTTCCTCTATTTTATTATGTTTTCCACCTATTCCCATTTTTTTATCATTCAAAAACCCTAGTTTTTTAGGAAACAAACTCCTTATTTTTTTCATCTCTATATCCATATTCACAGAATTACTAATAATTTTACCCTAAGAAATAATCTAGTTAATTGACCACAAAGATTTATGTCCATAGTTTTTACTCTGAGTCACATCACCAAATAACTACCTCTAACTCAAATTCCTTTGTTAATTTTCATGAGATCCAAAACCTAATTATTCCCACCTTTTATTTGTTTTTTATCACTAATCCTTTTGACTCATTTAAGTCTTTCAAATAAAATTATGACCATGTTATGTCCATCATGTAAAGTGGACTAAAAAAATCAAATTAATTTCCAAATGTCTTTTTCAAAAAAAATTATATTTATATTAAACACATTAGGATCCATACTAGTATCATAAGTTTTACACAATATATTTATAGATTTATAATGATAATGTAGGTAGAACTAGATATGATCATGAACTATGAAATAGGATTTTAATGAGAAAAAACATGAAAATATTCATTGAAAGAGATTATGAAACTATCAAATGACCCACACATTTAGAAACAAACAACCTCATAAATAATGACAAGTTTATTTTTCTCTAAGCCCTAAAGTATAAACATTCTATTATTATCTAAACTAAGATGGTTAAACTCAAATCAATTGATATGACATATTTTAATACAAATATTACTCCTATGAGTAGATAAACATCAATCTTAATAAATGGACATATCTAAGTCAATACAAAAATAAAATAGAATACAAATAATAATAAATCAGGTAGTTTTATGTGTGTGATAGTTTGTGAAAATCTATCACCCTCTCCTTTATTATACTCTCCATCAAGACTATTCTACAAGTTTAAAACTAACCTACATCTACCCCAAATAGGGAAAAAAATAATTAGTCCATTTTATCATACATATCAAAATAAATGGAAAATAAATTAAAGCACTAATTAAATATAGAAATAAAAAAGAAAAAAAAGTTAATCATTAACCATATATTTATTATTGAATAAATATGTTTAAAATAGAGATTAAAAATGCAAATTATAATAATCAAAACAAAATAATCATAAGGTACCTAGCTAAAGATCCCACATTAATCAATAATATAACTATTTATTTAAAATAAGTGTTTAAGGTTAGGTATAGGACGGGATGTAACATTTTTACCTAAAATATTTCATAATCATAATGGAATTATTAAAAATAAAAAATATTTTTAAATATTATAAGTTTAGAACATTTAATCAAATAAGTATGGAAATAGTTTGGGAACTCCTCATAATCAGCACAAGTGACACTATCTAGAATACTGATCCCACTAGACCTTAAATTGAGATAATTATATATTTTTCAAGATAAGAGTTTATGTCTCATTTATTATTAGGGGATATATTGTTAACACTCCAATAAATAATACCTATAAATAATTCTAATCAAGAACATGTGAAGGATTAACTACACATTTATTCAAATAAGACACATGAAAAACATTACAAATTTGAGAAAGTTTTAGTGTCAAATCAATTTTATATGCAACATGGATAATAATTTATATAACTTGAAGAGGTATTACATATATGGGTGTTAATTTGTTTGACATTAAAATTTTAATTGAGCTCTTTTGGGGATTAACACCTAGAATAACTTTATCACCAACTAAGAACTACCTTGCTATCCTTTTCAAATTAGTATGGTTTTTATGTATTCCATTATATTTAGGAAAATATTTTATAATAAACCTTACTTTATATTATATCTTATAAATCCTTTCAATTCCAAAAAATACTCTTTCATATAATTTTCCTCAATTTATAGGTGTTCTACATTTTTTTCCCATATAAGGTTTTAAATGGGTCATTTTAAAAGTTAAAAGAAAAGATTTTTTTATCAAAAATATAAAATAATGGAAGGTATTATTTTGACTTGTATTATTGGTACATGCAATACATCCTTAAAATAAATTATACCTTGATTCACCATTTTATATTTTCCCTTTTGTTTTAGGATGGTAGACTATACTGAAGTTGAGTTATGATCCCAAGGTTGCATTAAGTGTTTTCACAAATATATAGGCCACGTAAGTATCTCTATTAGTAATTATTTTCTCTATAGTTTCATGAAATATGAAAAAATTATTGCATAAAATTTTTATACAAAACCATTTTATTATCTATAAAATTTCAAGATATAAAATGTGCCACATTTGTCAGTTTTTAAATTGCAACCAAAATCATAGCATGAATATTTCTAGATATGGGTAGTCCTTGGATAAAGTCTATGTTAATAAATTTCCACTTCCATTCAATAATGTCATTGGGGTAAAAAAATCTTGTAGGATTAATATGTTACAATTTTATTCATTGAAATTATAAATGTTTTGATACAAATTGAGTTGCATCTTTCTTGATTCATTTACAAAAATATAATGGCCTCAATTTCTCCATTATTTTGGTCACTCCTAGATGACCTAAATATGGAGAATTATGAAATTATCTGAGCACATTGACTCTAAAATCATTTATATTTTTCACATGAATTCTAATTTTGAGCCTTAAAAGTACATATTTATGAAAATTAAATCCTTCATATTTGTGATCTTGTTAGTTTTCAAAAGAGCTTTCTTAACTAATAAAATTTCTTTTCTATAAAAAACTTCATAACCTTATCTTTAAAGGTATTTGTAATAGTATCTATAGTTTCCATATGCCTTCTACAAATGAGAACATAAGAAACTCTATTCTCATTTCATTTTTTTACTTATATCAAATTCATAGTTTGGAAAAAACACAATCCATCACTTATCAAACATTAAAATTTGGTTGTGTGAATATTTACTTGAGTACCAAATTATATGTCTTGAGATTAAAAGGTTTTCCTAATAGACAATGCCTCCAAACATTTAACACATCCACTATGATGGCTAATATAAAATCATGTTGGGAATAATTTTTTTCATAAGGATTCAATTTTTGTTATTCATAAAATAATACCAAGCCTTGTTTCTCCTCCCACACCATCCTTGGAAACATATTTTACCACAAGAAATGGTCGTTCAAGTATGGAACACATAAGGCTAGTGTTGAATTTAATATTATTTTTTTTATAATTTTGAAGTCTTCTTCACACTTTTCACTCCATAATAACTGATATTATTTATTTTTAATTGATGTGATGGGGTTATCTATCCTTGATAATTATCATAAAATTTTCCTATAATACCATGCTAGACCCATGAAGCTATGCACCTCCTAAACATTTTTAAGTGCCAGCTAGTTCATGATGGATTTTATCTTCACTAGATTTATAGATATCCATTTAACTAAAATAATATGCCTCAAATAATTTACCTTATTCTAAAATAAATCACACTTTGATAGTCTTTCATATAGCTTATGCTTGTGTAAATGTTTCAACCCTAGTTACAATTATCATGTCTTCTCTTCTTCATCTTTAGAATATATTAAAATATCATCTAATAATAAAATCACAAACTTGTCTAGGTAATAAGTAAATACACTATTCATAATATTCATGAATTATTAAGGTGCATTTGTTAGCCTAAAGGGTGAAATTGTAAAATCATAATTTTCATACCTCATCTTGAAATTATTTTTTAAATATCTTCATCTTTGATCCTCAACTAATGATACCTTAATCTAAGTTAAATTTTATAAAATATTGTTGATCATCACATTTTGTCAAAAATATCATCAATACAAGGTAAAGGATACATGCTATTAATATTTTTCATTATTCAATGTCATATAATCTATGAAAAAATGAATAATCTAATCCTTATTTTTGGCAAACACCATAGGTGATCCCTAAGGCAATACACTAGACTAGATCAATCCTTTATAAAAAAATTTATTGGATTCACACTTTTAATTCAATAAGTTTACTTCTTGTCATTATGTATGTTGCCTTGGATTGAGGTTTAGATCCTAGAATGATATCAATTGTGAAGTAAAATTCCCTTTTGGGAGGTATTTCAAGAATTTTTTTTGGAAAAATATTCCAAAATTCATACAAAATAGGATAATCATCAATGGTAGGTTCCTTAGGTTCTCCTACCTCATATATCTTGGCCATGAAAATCTCACAACCATTCTATTAAGTTTTCTTTATTTGAATGGTTGAGATTTGTCTTAACTTAAGTTCTTTTTTCATGACCTAAATTTTAGTTTGATTTCTAGAATAATCAAAACATTCCACTTTATTTATAATTAAATCTACCTTTACTTTATGATTAAAAATCTAATTAGATCCTAAGATGACATCAAATAATCCTAAAAAGGCTACAAATATGTCTTCAATAGTAATGAAGTTAGATAACAATAGTTTTTATTCTACAAGAAACTTATCAACCTTGACTATAGATTGGTTATATTTCACAATCCATGTATTTTTCATATGTCCAACCCTTATATGAATTTTATTAAGTATTCATAGAGAAATAAAACTTCAATAGATTCATTATCTATCAAAATAGAAATAGAATATACAAGTAAATTACTTGACACCTCTATGGGTGAGATCTAAAATTTATCCTAATGATTGTCAATTACTACATGGATCCATTATTGTATCATTTTTTTTTTGAGAATATGAAGAGGGAGGGTTATTGAATTTATTACCAATTTTACACAGATGGAAATACTTTTAATAATGGTCTCCTTCACAAGTAAAACATCCCTTTCATGGTCATTTCCTTTTAGATGGATTACCTCCTTTATTTTTATCTGTAAAGGTATTTCCTAGATTCTTTCTCCTACATGAACTGTTAAACCTAGAATTATTTTTATTGAATATAATTTTAAAATCTCAACTTTGATTCCAATTATTATTTCTAAAATAAGTTTTCAAACCTATGATTTATTCTAATACTTATCTCTTACTTTAACAAGAGATTTAAGATTTTGTTCCTATTTGATATATTTTTAAAGACTTGATCCATGGAGTTGGGTCCATGCACATCAACCTCAGATCATATTTGAGGTATTAAACACATTATTAGATTTAATTTTTTTGAAATTCTCATCGTTATAATATTGGTGAACATATTTGAGAATTCTTATGAATTGTTCCCAATGCTCAATCACATATAGTTCTTTGCTTCATATTTTGAAAATCTATCAATGTCTAGTCAAAATATTTTTTAGGAACTACCTCACCATTAAAAAAGAAAAAACATGATCCCACATGGTGCGAATGGATTCAATGGCCATCTCCATTTTATTGTTAGCCCACTATGTTGTCATTTCACTAGCTAGTTGAAATGTTCTCCATACCATTTCCTCACTTAATATTAATTTAAAATTTAAACATATTTTTCCATTTATATGAGCCACCCTTTATCTCTATCCCCAAAAATTATACAACCCAAATTTGGTAGATTAACCTTCCTCATGTCACATGTAATTTTTTCTATAGCTTCATCAATTTTAGCTTGATGCTATTAAACATGATCTTACTCATGAAATTCATCATGTTCATCCTAGTGTTCCCCATTCTCTTATTCCTTATTATGCCCATGGAATTTTTTCTCTAATGAATCAATATGTCATGTGTCTCACTCAGGGTTGTGAGGATTTGATATATATTAGTATCTTATTATATTTCTAACTAATTTGAATTAGGATGTTAATCATGATGTGGAGGAATTACATTAACATGATCTATTACATTAACCATTTATTGTTATTGTTGGCAAAGAAAATAAAAATTAGTGATAGCGGACCCATTAGGAATATTCATTTAAACCTTCACAATCATACCACATGTTTCAATTATTTTCAATTTAACTTAGTATTTAGTCTATTTGTTTAATTATAACCAAAATTAGCCTCCTAGCCATCATTTATTGATAATAATAATTAACTTAATTAATAATAAACTATACCTTTTTTCACCTATAATTATATTAATTATATTTAAGTCACAGAATAAATCATAGTTTTATATTCAATCTTATTTTCCTAGCTTAGAATAATACCAATAAATATAACATCTCTTATGGGTCTCAGTGGTGCAATGCTGTATAAATACATAAAAGTAAAATTAATCTCATATGAAATTACAACATGATAAATAATGAACATATATGTATGCCAATCAATATATAAGCATCATATATGACCACAACTAAAATATACATGTCAAATAATGAGCATACTAGTATTTTAATACTTATTTTATAATAATGTGTTTTTAATACAATAATAAAAATTGTATAATAATATATTAGAGTGTCAATTAAATTACTCATAAAAACAATGTGATAGGCATGAGTATGCATTATAATTGCTTTAGTTCTAACCATAGAGATAGAGAGCATCATCTGGGTGTTTTATCTCTAGCCAAAAATTTATGGTCTCTCATACACCTATCTACTATGAATGGCCATTCCCTTCACTAATATTAATTTAATGAAGATTAGATCATATATAACCATCCAAGAACACATGTTAAATTATATTCAATATTACATGTAGCCACTCATAAATACCCTAGGTATGATTCTATCTAGTATGACCTCAAGAAAACATGTAAATTATAATATATAGTGGAGAGATAATGTATACATCTATAAAATTAATTTTATTTCAAATAATTTTATATTATTTTTAAATTTTAGGAATCTAAGTCATATTCCACATCATCATCACTCTGTTATAACATATAATCTTTAGTACCTTTCTTAGTAACAGATGAGGAGTGAATTGAATATAGGCTACCTTATTATCACTCATCATCCCTTAACAAGAAGGATGATAATTTTAGTTACTAATCATAATAAGTAATTATTATTAATAAAATCACACAAAATATTATTCATAAATAAATTTCGTAAAGGATTCCATATTGGGTCTTTCATAAAAGAATACAAGAATTACAAGTTTGTTTTATGTTATTCAACTATTACATGGAAATAATCTATAATTGCATTACACATAACCATACACTATAAAGTATAACTCAAATCATCTAAAAATAATAATAATTACATAATATAATTAATGTGTATGTACTTCATTTTCTAGTAGAATCTGTAATATATTCATTTACTACAAAATAACATCCTTACATCTTTATGGTCATAATCTATGCCAATTATTTCAATCTAAAAAATATCAAGGTTAATACTTTAAAACAACCCTTCAAATATTTCCATTTAAAATAGTATTCTATCACAATTTATATGCATATATAACCTATTGATAAACATACATATCCAAGATATCAATTTGTTATCTCCATATAAACCATTTTTTATACTAACACAACCACTCCACCATGGTATGACCCTAATAAGTTTTCTTGCTTCCATGTTGACATTGGTCACTCTCACGAGACATATCATAACCTCAAAAAATATGTGGTCTCTCTCATTTTTGAATAAATCTTCCCAAAAGTGTACCTAAAATTTCAAATCTTCCAACCATAAATTTCAAAAAAATTCTCAACCATCAAATTCCAAAACACAACAATCCAATGTAAATGTTTATGTTATTGATGTTGATTATGACTAGTGATATAATAATTCCAACTATTTTAATGTAGAAAAGTTTAACTACCATCACAAGTGTAGGCACTCCATTTCAATCACTTTTATATCAAAGTTGCAAAATATAATGACTTCCCATAAATTATACACAAACTAGTCTAATATCATCTATTCATCTCAATTTCCTAAGTGTATCTAATGTATGATTTTTAATGTACCTTGGGGCATCCCTATATGGAATAATTCATCGTATTAATTTTGTTCAATTATCATTATGATCATTTTGTTTGATCAATTAATTGATTCTTCTTCTCTGATCAATGAATTCAAATATTCCCCCTTCTTTAAACATTTTCTTTAATCATTCTTCTAGATAAGTTATCCACATTATTTTATTTGAATTTATTTTTATTATTTTAATTAATGATTATTTAACTATAATGGAATTAAAATTTCTTTTCAATTATTAATTTTTATTTTCTTTCTCCTTACGAAGGGAATCTTCATTTGAGAAAGAATTTTGGGATCTTATGAAATATACTTTTTGAGCCCACCAATTAAAAAATGAAATAATATGAATGATTATTCTCCATCATTAATCTTGGGGACAAATGAAGGTTCCACATTAATGGTCCATGTGCTTTTTTTAGAATAGTTCTCCACCTTTCATCTTGGAAATAAGATGAAGTGCCCACATTGACTTTTAAAAATATATTTTGAGGATAATTTTCCACCCTTCATCTTTCATGAAATATGGAGGGATCATATTAGTCCTCTAGATATTTTTAAGAGATTTGCTCCATGTTTAATCTTGGAAAAGATGGACTCATATTATCAATCCATGTGATGATCCATGTGCCTTGTTGAGGATGCATTTTAAACCATCCATATTGTAATAAAGATAAAGGGTCTTCATTGATAAAATTTTTATATAAATATACACTTTCAATTTTTAATTTCTAATCTTAGGTTCAATAGCAAATCTCTATCAATTTATTAAGCTAACTTATGCATCAAATTATATCAATTTAGTTATTTAATGTTTTCAAGAGGAGATTGTATATTTCATAGAAATAAAATTACTAAAGACTTATTTAGACTACATCTCAGCCACATCCACTTACAATAAGGTGAATGATCCTCAAAAATTAAGGTAATCATTATTGTTTCTTTTCTTTATTTAAATTTTATTTATCTTTGCCTTAGCTCATGAGGCATTAGGATAGAGGTGCTAGAAACATATTTAGTTTTGATTGTATATTCATTAACAAATTTTATAAGCTAAATATTATCCTAATGACACATATGTCACACCCAATTTTTTATATTCCCATTATGTTCTCACTATTTTTATTGTTTCAAAATTTTCCCTTACCCTCCATTATCATAACCTAATCAATTGGGACCAACAAGACTATGATGTTTCATTCAACAAATTCCCAAACAAAGAATCCATTTTAGATTTCATGAGATTAAGATATGGTTTACCAATGGGTGACCAAATGCAAGGATTTGTATACATTTTGGACCTTGAGGCCTACTTTGGGGATCAATTGAACTTAATTAGTTAAAATAAAAATAAAAATAAAACATCAATATATTTAAGTGAAAACACTTTTGAGGTGATTTTAGGTCAAGTAAATAGTAAATAAAATGATAATTCCATTCATGAAAAATTATTTTACGTTCCATTAGATAGGGAAGCTTGATATCCTTCACAAGAAGCTTGGGAGTCTAAATGTCCACATTTACAATTTAGAGTAGACATAAATCCTAAATATCATGTGTAATTTAATCATATGGTCCAATAAAATATGCATCTAGTATCTCATTTTTCATTAAATTCTAGTAATGATTCTAATTATTCATACATGGGTAGGCCTGAGAGCCCACATTCAAAGCTAAATGATCAGTTTCCTTATTTGCCTATGATTCTTGAAGATGGTTTCACTCTTCTTTTGGAAGATACTATAGAAGTGACTATTGATGCACTAGATAATTATAATATGACCAAACTTGGTTCATCTCTAACTCTAGAGGAATGTGAAATGGTTATTTATATTTCAATAAAATTAATTGATTAGTTCTCTTGGGCCTACTTTGATATGCCTAGTTTGGATCTTTAGTGCATTATCTAGTTGTCCACCTGGATGATAATCCTATTAAGTATAGTTTGTGAAATATGAATTTTTAGTTAGAGGTGGAGATCAGGTATGATATGAGGATGGAGATGTAGATCTATAAATGGAGTATGTATACAAGAGGTAGAGGTAGGGTAAGATGAGGAAAAGGTGAAATCATATGTAGGAGGCACAAATTATGTCTTCAATATGATAGTAAATTTAGGATAGGCTTTCCCATTGATACCATAAATATCATAAATTGATTAGGCTATCATTGAAAGTTTGAATTGATATATTGGTGCCAAAAATATGGATATAGATAGACTATATGGTAAGCTATATTATTTCTCATCATATTTGATCTTAGCACATAGTCAGATCAGTATAGATCATATGAATATTACCAGACAAAGGGTAGAGGTGATTTGGATCCTATATGTATATTTATAACTAACTATAAAGTGATATTCCTCTCTAGTAGAGTGATATTAAATTCAAGCAAATTTAGATTCAACATGAGTAGAGTGTGAATCTACATGAGTAGAGTGGGATAATGCTTATACATAAAGAGATGTGTCTTGAGAGTATTTGATCATGCTAAAAATAGAGTATGTAGATATTCCATTTTTTATCACTTCCATGTCAAAATTTTAGAATAAAATTACTTCCCACAATTGCACACAAACTTGTCCAAAATCATCTATTCATGTAATGTACAAGTTCGAATTCAACTTGGGGAATCTTTAAGTGGAATAATTCATTGCATTAAGTCTATTCAATGATCATTCTAGTCATTTTCTTTGGTTAATTC
The DNA here is from genome assembly GCA_037957365.1 of Torreya grandis. Classification (NCBI taxonomy): domain Eukaryota; kingdom Viridiplantae; phylum Streptophyta; class Pinopsida; order Cupressales; family Taxaceae; genus Torreya; species Torreya grandis. The sequence continues at coordinate 264,476 of JARHVA010004695.1, forward strand.
TTCCACTCTGATAAATTCACTAATCCTCTTTCATGGATCAATTAATCCAATTACTTCCCCTTATCAAAATAATTCTTTTAATCAAATTCCACACATTGTATCTATTACATTGACCTTTTCTTAAGTTAATTAGTCATTCCTCTAATTATAATTCTATAAAAATAGAACTATAATTGCCTTTAAATTATTAATTCTTTTTTATTTCTCCTTCCCAAGGGCATCTTAATTTGAGAAATAATTTTGAGATCCTATGGATTATTCTTTTGAGATCTCAATAATTACCAAATATATTAATATTAAGTATTATTCTATTTATGTACACCTTTTACCATGTTTAGTTTTACCTACATGGTTATTAGTCAAATTTATTAGGGTTTTTAAGGTCATTAGGGTAAATAAAATTAATGTTTTTTATAATTGTGAGCTGATTTGTTACCTTTAAAGACCTAATATCTCATTATATATTACACATCCTTTGTAATTTTTGACTAATCAGCTAATAGAAATTAAGAATCTCACTTTTGTTTTACATATTACTCTCACCTAGTCCTTGGGTTTCATGCAATATATGACATTTAGATATCTTAGAGTGATACAATAAGGTATCAAAGATCTAATACCATATCAAGGTCGATTCTAAGGTCTAAATAAGTTGAATGTACAAGTATAGTGATCACATGAACCGATTAGGTTCACACCACAAATGTAGCTAAAAGCAAATGAAACCAATAAAAGGAGACTATTACATGAAGATTAGATTCAATCCACCACAAACATCATGAATAGCTCAAACTATCAGATGTAAAAATATGAAGTGAAATGTGTAACTCCCCCATGAAAGTAGGTCAAATTTACTAAGAATAGAATGTAACTCTTATATGTATAATAGTCAGTCAAGAGTATCTCCATATAGCTAATAATGACATAAGAGATTAGTGACAAAAATATATAGATAGTTGATCTATAGGTTATATTAGATTATATACCATCATAGTTGACCTTAACACATATTATATCCAGTTTTGAAAAACAAAATGTTGAAGAGGAATTTGAGTGGGAAAGCATAGAAAGTTCTGAGAAGAATGTTTTGGAGGAAGAGGAAAGGATGGAAACTGGGGATTTTAGTTCAAACTTGGAAGGTTATCAGGAAAATGAAGAAAAAAGTGAGAAAGAAAATGAAGGGGACAAAACTAAGGGCAATATAGAACAGAATAATTCTAATCATGAGGATAATTAGACTATGTTGGGGGGAAGTGTTAAGGACACAAATATTTTACTTGATGATCCAGCTTTGATAACAGAAAAGGAACATATGGTTGTAGTTTCCAATCATGCTATGGAGATTAGGGAACAAGAAAAAGATGATCCTGTCCAGCATAAAGACCCTGCAGAGACAAAAGAGGAGAAAATGATGGAAAGGGAGGATCAAATTGAAAAGGATGAGTCCTCTCCATAGGAGAATGCAGATGACAGTTGTGACACTCGATAGAGGGACACTAAGCTTTCCTTCATGAATTTGGCCAAATTCAAAGCTAATGTTATTCTCCAAGTTGATTCATGGATGTATAAGGAAATAATGGAGCTGAAGAAGAAAGTAGAAATAATACAACATAACTAGGAAGCTAATAAGATCAAAATAAATAATTTGGAGATGCAAATGAGAGATATTCCAATTAAACTTAAGGATTATGAGAATAATCTGAGAAGGCTCATCAAGGAAAGTATAACGAAAATGGAGGAGGTTACTTCAAGCATATGTCCGGCTACAGCTAACCTTGGAAAATGAGCTAATGAAGAAATAAAATATTTGGAGGGGCCAAGTAAGAGGACTAGGTAGAGATCGGGGAAGAAAGCCCTAAAAGAAGTTGTTACTTTAGCTGTAATATCCATATAGGATACTACAATGATTGGAAATGAGGCTATGAAGATGATCCTGGAATTAGAAGACTAGGGTCTTCTTTGAAGCTATTATTTTTGTTCTGGTCCCTTTTGTTGGATGTTATAACTGGTTCTAAAATTTGGTTCTTAATTTTAATACTTATTTTGAGTTTCTAGGTCTCTATAAAACCTGTGATGTTTTTTATGGTTTTGGTCTGTGTTTTCAGGTCCCTGTAAACCCTGATTTTGATGCTGATTTTCAGTAAGTTTTAGGAACTCTTCCTGTTGGGCGTTATTGCTTCATCTTTATTTTTATGTTAAAGGGTTTTGGGGTCCCTTCAAAAATTTATTTTACCCTAATCTAAAACACATATTATATTAGTGTAGATTAGGTAGAGATTCCTATATTGAGGCTAGACGTGAGTTAAATGCTATAGGTATAGTTGTAGCTAACTACAAAGAGAGATTCCTCTCTAGTAGAGTGGGATTTGACTCAAGTAGAGTTAGATTTAACATGGGAAGAGTGTGATTATATGTGGGTAGAGTAGGATAGTGATGAAAGATAGAGACATGTCTTGAAAGTATTTGATCTTGGTATATTAGAGCATGTATATACTCTATTTTATCACTTTCGTGTAAAAATTTCAAAATGGAATGACTTCCCAAAATTGCACATAAACTCATCCAAAATTATTTATTCATATAATTCATTAGTTTGAATTCACCTCAGGGAATATTTAGGTGGGATAATTAATTGTATTAATTCTATTCAATTATCACTCTAATCATTTTCTCTAGTCAATTCTTCCACTCTGATTAATTCAATAATTATGCTTCATTGATCAATTAATGTAACTAATTAGCCTTATTTAAATAATTACTATAATAAAATTCCCCAAATTTTATTAATTGAATTAATATTTTATTAAGTTAATTAATAATTATTCTAATTATAATTGTATGCAAATGGAATTATAATTTCCTTTCGATTATTAATTTTTTTTTAATTTCTCTTTCTAAAGGGCATCTTCATTTGAGAAAGAATGTTGAAATCATATGGAATAATATCTTGGGAGCTCAATATTTACCAAATAAATTAATATCTATGACTATTCTATTATTTTAGGCCTTTTCCCACTTTTGGTTTTACCGACATGGTTATTAGTTAGCTTGCTTAGGGTTTTTTAGGTCATTAAGGGAAATACACTTAATGTTTTTTCTAAATGTGAGTTGATTTATTACCTTTATGGTGACTTAATATATCACTATATAATGCACCTCCTTTGTACTTTTAGTCTAATTTTCTAATAGACATTTATGAATCTCACTTTTTATTAACATCTTACTCTGACCAAATACTAGGGTTTGATGCAATTTATGGCATTCAAAGATATTTGAGTAATCCCAGAAGGTATCATAGCTATGATACCATATCAACGTTTATTCTAAGGTCAAGATAAGTTTAACACAAAATTAGAGTGATCACATGAACCAAGTATTTTCACACCAAAAATTTATCAAAAAGCAAATAAAACCAATAAGGTAGGAATATTGCATGAATATGAGATTCAATCCACCACACATGTCATGAATAGATTAATGTCTCAAATGTATAAATAGGAAGTGACATGTGTAACTCTCTCATGAAAGTATGTGAAATGTGATAAGAATATATTGTAATTCTTATACCTAGAATAATTTGTCAATATTAACTACATCTAGATAATAATGAGTCAAACATGTAATTCTTATGACAAAGTACACATGAGTAAGCATATCCATTGAGTGTAGGGAAATTACATGTGAGGATGAACAAACCATGTATAAAGTGTATGTAGTAATTTGTAATATAATAAATAAAATTAAAAAAAAACCCTCTACTAATATATGATCCACCCTTCATCTTGGAGACAATATGAAGGTCACATAATGAATCTTGTAGGATATTTTAGGTAAACATTCTCAACCCTTCATCTTGGATACATGATGAATGGATTAGATTAGTCAATCCATGCGATTTATTTAGATTGATTATCCTCCCTTCATATCAAAAACAAGATTAAGGGTCCATATTGAATCTCACAAGAATGATTTTAGGATAATTTTGTAACCTCCATCTTGCATGAAGGTATATTGGTAATCCTCCTTTGATATTTTTAAGAGATATTGTCTACCCTTAATCTTGGACAAGATGAATGGATGATGTGATCAATATATGTGTTGATACATGTCCCTTGGTGAAGATCCATTTTCATCCATTCATATTAGAATTAAGTTAAGGGTCCTCATTAATTCAAATTTATTATAAATAAACTTCATCTCCTTTACAATGAAGAGGCTCATATTTGATAATGAAGTGTTGTCATATTATTAAATTATCTTCTATGTCACATTCCACTCTTCATTAGTTTAACTAATCAATGATTCAAAGGATAATTTTAATCATTAAATGAATTGGAAACGACCTATTGAGATGACATCCAAGACACATCCACTTACAACAAGGTGAATAATCTTGATTAAAAGGTAGTCTTAGTTTGTATTTTTCCTATATTTTAGTTCTATTTAGATTTGTTCTATGATCATCAAGGTCCTAGGATATATTTTATATGTTTCATTTTCTTTTATTTATTTATTTATCTAATATTTTTAAATTAACACTTTTGAGAAATCATATGGATATATAAATCAAAGCATGCAATCATGAGCTCAAATGGCATAATTTTGTCCATGGTTTAATCTTCTCTTATGTTCTAGCTTCTTCTATTTTTTGAGATCCCATCAACATCCTTCATCCCTACATTTCCTCTTAATGAGGCATCATCCCTAATTAATTAAATTACAATAATATCTTTACCTTTACACTCAATCTCCCACACCTATCAATTGGGAACAATGAAACTACAACATCCATTATTTCATCATCTAAATTTTATCCACATTTTTTTATCTTCACATCATTTGAGAATATTTTACTTCTTATACATTTCACAACACCTTCTCAAATAGAAAAAAATTATACACTCCATTTTTTTCACTTCAATGTCAAAATTACAAAATGGAACAACTTCCCTTAATTACACATATACTTGTCTAAAATTATTTATTCATCTAATGTATGAGTTTGAATTCACCTTGGGGAATCTCTAGGTGGGATAATTCATTGTATTATGTTTATTCAATTATCACTCTAGTCATTTTATTTGGTCACTTCTTTCACTCCCATAAATGGACTAATTTTACTTCTCTAATCAATTAATGAAATTAATTCTCCTCTAAATCATTATTATAGACACATTCACCACATTTTATCAATTAAAATGATATTTAATTAAGTTAATTAATCATTATTATAATTATTATTCTATTTAAATGGAAGTATAATTTCCTTTTAATTATTAATTTTTTCTTTTTATTTACCCTTCAAAAGCACATCTTCATTTGAGAATGAATCTTGAGATCTTATGAAATATTCTCTTCAAAGTTCACTAATTACTAAATTATGTAATTTGAAGGATTATTCTCAATCCTTTATGTTGGATACTAGATGAAGGGCTCATAATGAATCTTGTGATATATTTTAGGGGAACATTCTCAACCCTTCATCATGGAAATAAGAGGAAGGGCATACATTGATAAATCTATGTGATTTCTTGGGAATTATTCTCCACTTTTCATCTTCGAAACATGATGAATGGTCCACATTAAATATCACAAAAATAATTTGAGTATAATTATTCACTCTTTATATTCCATGTAATATGGAGGGATCGTGTTAATCCTCCTTTGATATTTTTAAGAGTTATCCTCTACCCTTCATCTTGAGAAATATGAAAGGCTCATGTGATCAATCCATGTGTTGATCCATGTGCCTTGGTGAAGATGAATTTTTATCCATAGATATTGTATTTAAGATGAATTATCCTCATTTATTACAATTTATTATAAATATACTTCTTCTCTTTTCCAATGAGTAGACTCAAGTTTTATAATGAAGTGTTATTAGATTTTCAAATCTTCTTATGCATCACCTTTATACTCTTAATAATTTCAACTAATCCAAGGTTTCAAATGATATGTTTCATCATGAAATGGCATTAAAAAATACTTATTAAAACTACATTTGAGCCAAATCATACACAAATATGAGGTTTCCAATAAATGTTTGTATTTTATTGATTTAATCATAGCATTATTATCTTAATCATTAAATGCTCACAAGGTCATAGGTGTGGATTGTTAGTTGTTGATACTTAATTTGATAGTTTAAAATTATTAAATAAGTATAAATAAGAGTTATATTCTAGATATCCATATGGAATACTTCATGTAAATCAAGTCGCACCCTAAAAATTCTTCTAGCCTCTTTGTCTTTCTTCTAGTTAAAAAGAGTTTATTCTAATTTTTTCTAAGAAATGATTGGTAAAATGATCATAAATTTTTATTTTTTATCTTTTATAATTAAATTATTTTAAAGAGTGTGTCTATGTGTCCTATACAAAACATATCATAATGTCATTAAAAAAAATGTATATTTTAGGATTTATTATCAAATTACTGACTTTTATCTTTTATTTATGATTTTGCTTTTTGGCTACAAAAGGGATGTTAAAATGATCATAATTTTTGATATTTTATATATTTTAATATTAATATTTTTATATAAGTGCATATTTTATCTATAAAAAATTTCTTAAATTTTCATTAAAAATTTATTTATAGTTTAGGCATTATTGTCAAAATATTGATTCTTAATTTTTATCTCTTTTTATTTTAGGTTTTTAAAATTTCTTCACATATTTATGCATGTCAAATATCCACGAATAAAAACTAGTCACTTTGTTTTATTTTAGGTTAAAAAAAGGTGTGGTGATTCACTCAAACATATGTTACTTGTTCACATTTCCTTTGGTGTTTTTAAAACAAATTCATCTTTCAATTTGATGTTATAAAACATGTTTATTTATGTTCATATTTATTCAATTATTTGTTTATGCATTCCTTTGTGTGATTCTTAGATTAATTAACATGTATTATCTCCCATTTGGTAGGGTGAATAAAAAATGTGGAGGTGATCATTTGTTTTTTATCCTAAGATATTTTTATATTATGATCTTCACTTTCCCTTAATGGGATTCCTATAAATCAAAATGACAATACCTTTGATTTTTATTTTGGATCCAATATTGGGGTATCATTTCCTTCTTATGAGTCCTTAGGGCATGGTGACTAGCATGTCATTAGCCAATATTTTTACCAACCGATTATATGATGGGGTGTAAAAATTGAGATTAGATTAGTGATATATTAGTTGAAAGGTCCCTCAAAGCTTTATTTTTATAGTATCATTTCACTAAAATATTATGGCTAAAGTCATAAAAAGGAGAATACACCCTTTGGAAAATGTCCCATTAATTCTTCACTTCTAACTTATGTATATATTTGTTCCCATGTACTACAAGATATATCATGACCATCTAGAAACCTCATGAAATATTTAGCATGAGACTAATTCACCACAAAACATTCATCGATGTATGTTTACAAAAGTAACCACACACAAAGATATATTTTACATAAAAATCATTTGAGGGAAGGGTTGGATTAAAATACCACCAATAACTTTAAAAATTATTTAAGTAATCTTATATTTCATAATCCTCTTTTAAGGCAAGTATATCAAAAGAGTTAATGAATATGGAGTATTCTCATGTCAGACTATAAAGTAGGGTCATAATATTGAGTGTATGGTTGATTTATTGTTGTGTCAAAAACTTATCATAATCTAAATACACATTCACAAAGAGTCATTAATCCACCCAAATTTTATGTCAAAATTATTCTCATTTACAACACATGTCCAAATTCATTTTTAAAAATTCCCTTATGGTTTGAAATCATACAATTATGTTGTCCATGTGAATTTAGACCACTCCAATCAAATCTATAACTCTAATTTTTAATACAAAATTTCTAAATCAAATTCAAATTAGGTAAACTATTCAAGTTCAATTAAGTTAACTCTATTCTAAATTTAACTCCATTTGAGTCCAACATTCAATTCTCTTTTTTAAATCATATTTATAGATCTATTTCAAATCAGGTCCAAAACTAATTGATGCTACCCTAAAAAAAAATCACATTCAAATCAAGTTAACATTGATCAATATCCACTAATTTAAATCATTCAAATCATATCCTTATCATTACATTCAATATCATACACCTATTAGCTGGGAATGATGAATTCATGACATCCATCACTTCTCTTGTTTGAATCCAATCCAATCCAACATTAATCTTAAATCTAAGCTTAAAATAATATAATTAATATTCCATACTTGGGGATAATCATAACCCATCTAATAAAGTCAACCATGTTTGGGGCTAATATAATTCAAAATGCTTCTAAACAATTCTACCCTACTTGGGGTTAATTTAATTTCAAACAAGTCAAATTCTACCTTATTTGTAGCAAATTTCATTCCAATAATTCCTATTATATATGTATATGTGTGTGTGTGTTTTGTGTGTGTGTGTGTGTGTGTGTGTGTGTGTGTGTGTGTGTGTGTGTGTGTGTGTGTGTGTGTGTGTGTGTGTGTGTGTGTGTGTGTGTGTGTGTGTGTGTTTTCTTGGGGTAATCCTTAGATTAGTCTTATACTACCTTTAAATTCAATTAAATGGTTTTCACACTAGATCAATATAAATCCTACAAATGATATATATTTAACGATAAGGATGATCTCCTTTTATAATTCATAGAAATAGGTTCTCAAGTACCTATAGATTTTGATCCAACAAACCTATATTTTATGTTAAGTATAAGTAGTATCATCATTTCATAGAAACATATGTCAAACATTTTGTCTACTATTCACTCATTTTATAATGATCATATTAACAAAGGGTAACCTATTTTGACACCTTTATCTAATGACTATCTATATTTTTATCCATAATAACCATGTCAAACATCAAGTATAGGCCTATTTTAAAACTAAGATGTTATAGATCAACTCTTTAAAGTTAGCCAAAAATTATAATGAATTGCATATATTATTACTTCAACCTTAAAGTCACATCCAATCTAGCCATCCAATTATTTCATGTCATTACCATTCTGAGGGCCATCATCTACATAGGATCCATGTACACCCTATTTATATAATCAATCACTAATAATATGTCATGATCAATTTACTAATCATAACCATACTCCTTCACTTTCAAGTTAAGATCAAGACAAATTACCCATCTCTAATGTTTTCATTGAATCACACATTTAATGAGTCATATTTGGACCATCCTCCTATCATTTATGAACCTTACTTTGAAGAGAAAGTCTATGAATATTCACCTATCTTTTATGAACCCTTATTTGATGAACTCATCTTTAAATAATAATTTATTGACCAATGTCTATTTTCTATTCATTGCCAAACATTCCCCATTTTATAAAATTCTTTGATTCCTAAGCTTTCATTTCAAAGTGAAAAGTGAAAATTAATTTTGGATAATATAATTCAATGGGACATTTGTGTAAACACATTTATGTCAAAAATAGGTTACTATTTGGATACAAATTATTATCATCATCAACCTTAGGATCAAGTTTTCTTTAAAAACCAATACTAAAATTGGGTTCCATTTTAGAATTAATACCAAATTTAGTGTCAGAAGCATAATCAACATTAGTCAACATTAGTTTCTAATCCTCTTGAGTAAACATTAGATTTATAATCAATAAACACTAGTGGATATTATGACATTAAGCTATCCACTTCTATCAGATCCACTTGAGTCTACATCAACTTTAGAATTAGTATACCTTAATAGATATTACAACATTGGCTTCTTTCTCCTTCTAAACCAACTTGAAAATAATTTTGATCCTTCTATATTTGTTGAGGATTTTTCCTTTGACATCAATGTATGTTCTTATATTATCCTCTATGAGGAATATTCCATCATTTATCCTTCCATTAGTATTGCCATTGCACATTCCTTTCACATTAACCAACATAGGAATTATATTGACATTCATCCACCCATAACACTCGATTGGGACTGACAAAATCACACATTATTGAATTAGTTCCATGGAAATATCTTAATGGTATAATTTATAGGGATCCAAGATAAAATTAAAGCATAAAAACAATCTCTTAGTGAAACCTTTTTTTGAGATGCAAGAGGACTATCAAATTTTAAACTCAACATCTTCTAGGGAAACCTTATTTGAGGCACTAGATGATAATAGAATAAAAAATCATAATCCTTTATTGAAACCTTTTTGAATGAGATAAAGGAAAATTAAAATGAATTATTATTGTCCCTTAGTGAAATCTTATTCAACGCACTATTGGACAATCCAAATTATAAAAATCAAAAAGACTTTGTGGGTGAAAACATCTTCAAGCCACTAATAGATGAGCCAATTAGTTCCTCATTACTTAATGAAGACATTATTGAAGTAAATATTGGCCCCACCACCAAAAAAATCAATTTTAATATGAAAAAATAAATAATGTGTGTGTCTAAAAATCCAAATCTTCATTTGTCCTTAAACCATTATACATTCTATTATGATCCCATTATTCATTCAAAACCTACGTTCTATTATCCAATCAGATCTTTTATCTGATGCGTATCCATTTTTACACTCCTTAGAATCATTTTTTTTCAAAGAGACTATGAAGAAATCTTTTTATAGGTTTGGAGGAACTATAATCAATTCCCAACATAAATCACAACAAAATTAGTATAGCATGCATCAGTAATAGAATTATATCATCGAAGCTATTTGTAATAGTATGGATTAGAGATCAAAAAATAAACATTATGCATCTCATCAACCTAATTTAGTTGATATGGCAAAAAGAATAAAAACATAAATCAAAATATAAAGATAAATAATCCATCCAATGGTGAACACCATTATTTTATCACCTTGGGTAAGTACTATGATGAAAACTAGGTTTCTTGCATCATGTGTAAATAATTTACTTTTAAAAAGTACCTTAACACTTGATGTAATTATTATTTTTGATGAAATATGTTCCATTCCTATCATGTTGAAAATATTACCTTATTTTATACCTTTTTTATTTTCATCCTATCCTGGTCCAATTTTCCTTCCTATCTTGATCTTAATCATAAATTAGAAGTTGTTTTGAGCCTTGTTTTGAAAAATATCTTGACATATCCTCTTAGTGACACTTTGATGACCAGACATTTTTATTCACATATGACATGGCCTTATAGGTTCCTAATCCACTTATAATCTATTATTATCTAACATGATCATTCCAATCCTATAATATATTATTAAATCACATCCTAGTGATAGAATAGGTGTTTCCCTTTGCTAGTGATCCATTGTGGGTATAATGTTCCAAAAACTCCTAAAACATTCCCATTCCAAGATCTCACCATTTCTCAGGATAATAGTTCCATGTCCTCACCATTTTTTGGTTGAAAATTCTCCATTAAATATAATCCAATATCAATCATGATCATGTTAATCCTCTTCCATTCCTTGTTCATACTTATCACATTTTACTCCCATTTTTAGTTGAAATACAATGACTTGTAGTTCATTTGGACTATTTAGGTAGCACTCAATTTTTTTAGGTCAACTTGGCAACCCTTAAATGCATGCTCTCACAATTTTATGATTCAAATAGTTTTATATATTATAATTTTCCAATGAGTTTAGATGCTAAAAACTCAAAAACATTGAAAATTTTCTAAAATTCTAAACATTCGTAATATTAAAACATCTTAAAAATTAGAAAAGGCCAAAATATCCAAAAATGATATAAATCCACAGAATACAAAAAACATTTGTCTTGTCTTAAATCCTTGATCAATATTAATCCAATTGAATCAAATACCATTGGTATGTGTCCTTTCATAATCTACCATGTTTTGGGTAAAGGCAAATCAAATCAGTCTAATTCAAGCTCTTTGCTCCCACCCTATTTAGGGAAAGTTTATACTTGAAAATTATTTTGGGATGTTTTATTCCCCCTTCTTCCCCTTAAATGCATCCATTATTTTATCATCCATTCCAACCAAAATTATCATTGAGCCCATGATGTGGAATTTAAATTGATTAAATGACAAGATTTGTTTATCTTCCTTTTGTTTTCCATTTTGTATGTGTTTTATTTTTTGCATGTTTATTTATTTATTTTATTTTATTTTATTTTTATTGTCTTGACTTATTAAATTATAATAAAAAGGTCATCATCATGGTGTCCCTTTTAATTTACTTATACTTGATTCCATATGTTGGCATATGTCAACATTTTCATCATATTATTAATCATTTGTGCATTTTTGTCAATTGTCTACTAGATCAGGGCTTAATCCTTATGCACATTACAAATAGGTCATTATGGTGTTTTATATCATGATGAATAATGTCATATAAAAAATAAAAATAAATAACAAAATTTATTAAATAGGAATTGTCAAATCATAATTATCTCCCCTTGAATCATTAGCTTTTATCAAATCTAATCATCTTGGTCATCTTTTACTAGTTCACACCATCACATTTTTCATGATCAAATCAATGCTTACACATTATGGCCATATATTCTAAATCAAGACATGAATATCCAAATAATAATTTAAAAATATATTTGTACACATTTTTCAATCATGATTATTATTATAATCATCTAGTCCAACTTTCATTATATTCTCTCCTAATTTTTGGAATAACTACAGTAGCTTGACATCTTTTTAGATTATGTAGGTAGTGCTCAATATCAACTAGTTTATGACATCAGACTAGACACCCTTATTTTTTTCTTATCAACATCCATATTATTACCATATGATAATATCATTATTCAAAAATTACCTTATTTTTCTATTATTCAATCTCTCATCACTTTGAGCATTCTTATGCACTTAGTTTTTTTGCATCTTCAATAAAATTTTGTTACACCATAAACACACACATTTATGTCAAATTATTAATTTAATATCATTTATATCATATTTAAATTATGAAAAAATTTAAATCATTTATTCATTATTGACAATAAATCACTCTATCAATTCATCAAATCAATTCTACTTTGTTTGAGGCAAAGAAAATCAATTTTGCCCTATTTGGGATAAATTATCATTCTATGCTCCTACCTTTAATTTTTTTTTGGGAAAATAAAAGAGTGTAGATTATTTTTGGAATGTATACTTATTCATTTTTTTCCTAATTAGGGTAAATCAATTCACCACTATCAAAAATCAAAGCATGCAAGTGTTAATTCAAGTGGCATAATTTTGTTGATGGGTTAATATTCTCTCCCATTCTAGATTATTCTTATATTTTTCAAGATCTCATCCACATAATTCATCCCCAAATTCCATCTATATGGGAAATAATACCTAGATAATATCAATCAAATAATATCCTTATCTTTACATTTAATCTTCCACATCTATCAATTAGGAACAACAAAATTACAACATCCATTAATTCATCATCAAATTTTTCATCCACCTTTTTCAAATTCTCATTATTTGAGAATATGTTAATTTATATACATCTCACAAATCCTTATAAATTATGGTAAAATATAGATAGTCCATTTTTATCACTTCTATGTCAAAATTGTAAAATGGAATGATTTTGCATAATTACACACAAACTAGTAGGAAATCATCTATTCATCTCACATACAAGTTTTAAATCACCTTGGGACATATATAAGTGGTATAATTCATTGTATTAATTCTATTAAATTATCATTCTAGTCATTGTATATAGTCAATTATTCAAATCTAATCAATTTAATAATTCTCCTTCATTGATCAATTAATGAAACCAATTCCCTTTATCTAAATCATTCTTCTAATAAAATTACCCACATTATATTAATTAAATTAATCTTTAATTAAGTTAATTAATCATTATTTTAATTGTGATTCTATGAAAATGGAATTATAATTTCCTTTCAATTATTAATTCTTCTTTTTCTTTTCTCCTTCTGAAGGGCATCTTCATTTGAGAATGAATATTGAGATCTTATGGAATATTTTCTTGGGAGATAAATAAATATAAAATTAATTAATATTAAAGATTAATATCTACCTTTCATCTTGTATTCAAGATAAATCACCCAAAATGAATCTTGTGAGATATTTTAGGGGAACATTCTCAACCCTTCATCTTGGAAATAAGATGAAGAGCATACATCGATCAATCCATTGATTTATTGGGAATGATTCTCCACTCTTCATCTTTGAAACAAGATTAGAGGTCCACAGTGACCCTTAAAATAATAATTTAAGGATAATTATCCACCCTCCATATTTCATTCAATATGGAGGGCTTCTGTTAATCCTTATTTGATATTTTCAAGAGTTATCCACCATAAGATGAAGGGATCATGTGATCAATCCATGTGTTGATCCATGTGTCTTGGTGAGAACGAATTTTTATCCATGAATCTTTGAATCAAGATGAAGGGTCCTCATTAATCCAAAATTATTATAAATAGACTTCTTCTCATTTGCAATGAAGAGGCTCAAGTTTGATGACAAAGTTTGTCAAATTATTAAATTATATTTTGAATAACATTCAACTCTTAAAAAATTAAACTACTCAAATATTAAAATGATATGTTTCATAATTAAGTGGCATTGACAAAGGCATATTGAGATTAAATTTGAACCACATTAACTTATGATAAGGTAAAAAATATTAAATGGGAAGTAATCATAACTTATATATTACCTTGGTTTTGGTTTTGTTTAGAACTTTTTTTATGCTCATAGAGGTCCTAGGGTCAAGTTTCTATGTTTCATTTGTTTTGTTTGATTGATCTATCTAATATTATGAAACTAACACTTGTGAATAATCCTATGGAAATAGAATAAGATTATTATCTAGAGATTGTGACATAAAGGGTGATACTATATAATTTCCAGAAAATCCTTAGTTTAAGGATAAGGCCATATATTATAGGATATTATATGAGATAAAAAATCTATCACCATCTAGGGGAATTTTTTCTAAGTATAATGCCCATAAATCAACATTAAGATTAGGTAGGTCTCAAAGTACTTTAACTTCAGTTAGATTTATGGATCAAATACCTCCTTTGTCACCAATTATGGGTCCTCCAACATATCCATCCCCACCTCAAGATATGACATGGATAGTTATCCATGATATGACACATAAGGTAGATATTCCATGGATGGGAACAACCAACATTATTATTGATACAAAACTCTACAATTTTGATTCATGATGTGTATGGATTTATAAAATTTACTTAGATGATCTTAGTTGTACATGTATTTTAATTTATATATATATATATATATATATATATATATATATATATATATATGATTCACTTTGATTTACTTATGGACCCATTTTCATGTATATATAGATAGATCCATGATTTTGGTATTATCTTAACTAAAGTTTATTTCATTTATGTATGTCTTATTTACTTAGATCAGACATGGTTTATATGAATTTTATTTATAAATATTATTACTATGATGAGAGATGTTTAGATTATTGATGTGATGCAAATTGTCATGATGTTTATTAGTAGTATGATTAGATCACATAGAGAGATATTTGATTTAACATTGATTAGACTTTTGAGAATTGATATTTAAAATTACACATGAAAATATGCATCATAACCTAGAAAATAATCATAATAACAATTGTTTATAAATATGAATAAATTTTATTTGAAAATTAAAATGGGTATAACTTAAAATAATATATATAAAATCAAACTTTAAATGTAAAACATAAATCACTAAAATTAATTTCAATTTAGATACATATGCATACAGCTTAAAATCATGATATGAATAATCAAGATTTAAGTGGAAAACATATTTTAATAAATTAAAATAATTAATAAATAAATAAACACAAAAATAAGAAACTAAATAAATAACACAAAAACACACAAGTGAAAGCAAATAAATATCTAGTTAGGAAAGGAGTGCATGTTGAAACAAGGAGTTACTCTTGAAATCAAAGGTTTAATAAAATAATCATGACTACAAATGGGGGAATAGAAGATTAAGTAAGGGGTGGTCGAGATGAATACAAAGGCCCCATGTAAGTGGATATTTCCTACATAGTCACATGGAATTTAGGTCAAATTTAGTTCTCCCATAGATTGGGATAAATTAAAAATGATGACATGGTAAGAAGATAGATTATAGAGGGAAATAGTAGGAAAGGGGATCATAAGATAGAGAGAGCATACAAGGAATGCGTTTTATAAATAAATAAGATAAATGATCACAAAATGATAAGATCAAGGCAAAAATTATGGTTAAACTAACCTTATAAAACTAAATGCTACCAACATAGTCTAATTATACCTCAAACCACTATAGTTAGACATAAATTGGGCATAGAAAATGATAAGTATGAAAAAGACAAGAAACAAATGATTATTATTAGATGGTTTAATTTTAAAAATAGTGGGAGAATGAGTATTAACTCAAAAAATTTAGAGATTATAATAATTAAATCATAAAATGGTGACAACATAAATTAGAAATAATTTGATCCCACTTTTGAAATGTCATACTCATAAGGAGATGGAATCACCTATGAGGTACTTCACTATGTGCCACCTAGCTAAGATCAACTGGTAATCTAAGTTGAGTAACAAGATGAAAAATAGTTAATGAAATCATATTAGACATGGGCACATATGGGACAACTTATGGGATAACGAGCCATGTAACTTTATAGGATTTTTAATTAGGGGAATATTAGGATGTTTAAGGATTTCTATAATATTTGATTGTTTTTATATATATTTTTAATAGGATATAAGAAATATTATTTTGATAAAATAATATACAATAAATAGGAAATGGCATTCTCAAATCATATATCAAAGAGAGGGACAAACAAGGGTGTGAGGACCCAAAAATGAAAAAAAAAAAGTGTGAAAGGGAGTTTACATACACAAGTAATTCAGGGAACACCATTCAACAAAAAATGTGAATAGGATACAAAATTTATTGCAATAATGAACTAGTACAAAAATGTATAAAATGAAGTAATAAAAATTAATAATCATTAGGAACTCAAAGAATCTATAAAAGTCATACAAGCTAGAAAATCACGATGTTTAATATTCTAACATTTCATCTGTAAAGAGATTTTGACATAAACCATTCTAAAAATCTAATATAATTATAATAAAGTTTAATTGAGATTCACTTATTATACCTATCCAATCATAACATAATTAAGTTGGTTATAATAAAAATGGAGGTGAGGAATAGTGAAAGGATGCCCCAAATTAAGGCCAGAAAAGATAAAAAGACAAAATGGAACAAATATTACCCAAAGTAGCAACACTTATAGACAAGATCATGGAAATTCAAGAATAAAAGACATGATATGCATAATTTTCACTGGATCATCTTATTCATACCCATATGGAGCAATCCATATATATACACTTAAATAATAACTAGTTGTGACAACAAAGGGTCCCAATAAATTTGATTTAAACTTAACTTTATTTTCCCACTTAGCATTAGTGTTGTTTTGATTTTTGTTTAATACAATATCACCAAGCTCAAAATATATAGAGATAATACACTTGTTATAACATCAATGTAGTCAATGTTAACATGATTTGAGGTGATACATATTAGTCAAATGTTTCTCATCTAGGATCTCCAATTTTATTAATCTAGAAACTTGATAGTCCTCTTCATCAAGAATATCCTACAATGAAATTTTCAAGGAGGGAAACTCGATCTTGATAGGAAGGATTACTTTAGAGTCATATATTAGATAGTAAGTATAGTATTCCCACATGTTAGGAATATTTTAAAATTCCAATCATGGCAAAAGTCATTTAAAATCATTTTGATAATATTTTTTAGGGTTTTATTGGATTTTTTGTCTTGGTCATTAGCTTAGGGGTAATAAGGAGTGTAAAAATTGTGTTTTATGTGTAATTTAAAATATATGGATAAAAAACCATTATTTTTAAAGGACATGTCATTATTTGAGATGATAATGGATTATATTCTATAATAAAAAAAAGGGCTATTTATTATGAATTTGGAAATTTGATTGTCAATTATATAAATGAGAGAGATTACCTCTACCCATTTTGTGAAATATTTAGTAATAGTGAGGATACGATTATGGCTATCTGAAAGAGTAGGGTTGATATTTTGTATGTTATAAATTCCCCATGTATAAAATAGCAAAGGAATTTTAAATATTTTAAGTTATTATGTTAGATAATGAATAATATCACCATGTTTTTCACATGATACACATTTTTTGACATAAGTAATGCATCTAATTTTTTATAGCAGGCCAATAGTAAACATTGGGAAGAAGATTTTTGGTAAGGAACATATTGTTAGTGTGGGACCTATAAATACCTTCATGAAACTAATTAAGATCTAAGTTATATTATTCTGAATTAAAAAAATGAAGTAGAGTTTCATCATAACCCCTATGATAGAGTGTGTTTCCAAGTATGGTGTAAATAGAAATAATTTAGATAAGGGATTTCATATGATTGTGTGATATGTTAGGGGGAAGGATTTGATCATGAAGATAGAAATAAATAAATTTACATAAAGGGGAATTGGGACCATAAATAACACCTATCATTTCAAAATTGAAATAGGCATACATTAGCACAAGAAGGTTTTTAGTGAATAACTGATACTCTTTGAACGTAGGTGAAATTGTAATCATAGAGACAATGGTAGCCATAGCATTAAAAGACTAGTTTTTGGCTTGATGAATTTGTTTAAATTAGATGTATTAAAATTTAATCTTGATTAAATATACCATGCCTTTATATGGCACAAGTTTTTTATCCTTATTATGATATTTATTAGTGTCTTGATTAATAATGAGCTTTGAATCACCATATATGATTAAATGTTGAATATTCCACTCTATTTCAATATTATTCCCAACAAGAAAAGCCTCATATTCAAATATGTTATTTGTGCATTGGAATCCAATACAAAATGTCCTATTAATAAGATCTCTTTGTGGTGTAATGAACAATATCCTTATTCTATAACCATGAGATGTAAAAGATACATAAAAATATAGCTTCCATTCTTTGGATTCATCTAAATTCATAATAAACTCACCAGGAAAGTGAACTATGATATGATTTGAACTTTGAAGAGGTGCTTTAGCAAATTGATCTACCAATACATTTAATTTAATAGCTTTTTAGTGTGTGTAGTGGATGTCAAAATCATTGAGTAACATCCCCCATTTATCCATTTGACCTGTTAAATCTAATTTTTCAAAGAGATACTGTAAAGGATTCACTTTTGAAATCAACATGGTATTTTTGTTCAACATATAATTTATGAGCTTATGAGAAGCAAAAACTAATGGTAGATAACATTTTTTTTAATTTTAGTATAATTTTGTTGATAAGAGACCAATCTTTTACTCAAAGAATAGACAACTCTTCCATACCCTTGATCATCATGTTGCATAAGGATTACCCCCAAGGTGATTGAATTTGTATAAATGTGTAATAATAAATGTTTTATAGGTGTTGGAAAAATTAATAGTGGTGGATTTTATATGTACTAATTGAGTTTCTCAAAATCTTATTAACATTCTAAAATATATTGAAATGTAATTCCTTTTTTTATAATATGTGTTAAATGAAGAAATAGATCATCAAGTTGGGAAACGAAGTGTTGAAAAGCTTGAATATTGACTTGTATGTTCTGAAATTATTTCAAATTATAAGGAGGAGACATATTGGTAATATGTTAAACTTTATCTAGATCAACTTGAATGTCTCTATGAGAAATAATGAAGCCTATAAATTTACCAGATGCCACCTACAAGATAAACTTCTTAGGGTTCAAGTTCACTTTTTACTCATTAAGCCTTTAAAACATTCTTCATAGTACTTTAAGATTCTCTACATGGGTCTTTAATTTTCCAATAATTCCATTTACATAATATTAAATAATATCATGCATAATATAATGAATGATAACTATCATTGCTTGTTGATATGTAAATCCATCATTTTTCAAAAATAAATGGTATGAATTGGTAACACAATTTTCCCCATGGAGTTGTGAATGTTTTTTAGTTTAATCCTTTGGAGAAATATTGATCTAATTATATCTAGAGAATCCATCCATAATAGATAACATCTCATAACCTACTATATAATCCATTATCATATCTATATTCAGTAATGTAAAATCATCTTTGGTATAATATTTGTTAAGATCTATTAAATGTATGCATATCCTTATATTGAAGATTCTTACTTAATGGTATAATGTTATAAATCTGATCTACATAAGTAATAGGCTTGATAAAACCTAATGCAAGTAGATTCTATACTAATGCTTTGACTAGGATGACAATTTATGGATGAATCTTCTGTAACTTTTACCTAATAGGATTAACATCTAGGTGCATAATTAGATGATGTAATACCAAAGAAGGATCCAAACTAGGCATATTAGAGTAGACCTAGGTGAATATATCAATGAATTTTATTAGAATATAAATAATCAATTCATGTTCCTTTAGAGTGAATTGCATCATATTAGGATTATCTAGTGTTGTAATATTCACTTTTGTAGTATCTTACACAAGAAGAATGTAACCATCTTCTAGAATTGTAGGCAAAGAAGGAAATTAATTATCTAGCTCTAAATATGGGATCTCAGACTTACCCATGTATGAATATTTAGAATTATTCCAAGGATTTAATGACCAATAAAATACTAGATGTATATTATACGTGACCATATGCTAAAATTCTTCATGATCTTCAGGATTTATGTCTACCCCAAATGATAAACATGGAATTATGGAATCGTAGGTTTCCTAAGAAGGAAAGTGAACTACCCCCTCTCAAATGGAACCTAAATTAATTTTCACCAATGGAATGTTCATCTTATTTACTATTCCTTGATTTGAAATCCCTTTGGAAAGGGTTTTTAATTGATAAATTCATATATATTTATAAAATAAGATATGTTACATTGTTAATCATACAAAAAAATAGGTGAAGTCACACCCCATAAGTAAAATCACACTGAGGATAAAACATCCTCAAGACAAGTCAAAAAAGTGGTCAAAAAATGACCACACCCATAAAATATTACATCACATTAGTTATTGATAGAAAAAGCAAATAAAATTAATTAAAAATAACAATAATGATAATAATTAAGCAACAACAACAAACATAGACACCAAGGGAGGTAATGGAGATGATGAACACTTATATTTATCAGCCCATCCTCCCAAGGTAGGAGGATCCTTGTCGATAGGTGAGGGATTTCAACTAGTGTTTTGTTGAGCATACAAAGTCTCATTTTGACTTCTTTTAGGGGAAATTGCCAAATCTAATCAGGAGAATTTGCCTTGAGGAGGTAGACCCTAGTCTCTGATATCACCATCCTAGGATGGTGGAGGATATCCCTAGACACTCTCATCACCTCCAATATTATAAATGTTTTAACTTAAATATCTCAATATTTTTATTTTATTTTTACCAAGGAAGTTCAACTACTACCCCAAGTAGGCCTTAAGATCCAACATATATACAAAAGGATATTCTATACAATCTCAAGATTCTTTAAATAAATATACCTCTTGGAAAAATGAAATGAAGAATTTATGATTGAAATAAAATTATAACTTTATTTTCATAGAACAATAGTTTTAATAATGACTAATTAACTTAATCAAATATCAATTTAGTTAATATAGTGTGCATAAATAATTAGAAGAATGATTTAAAGAAAGGGAAGTATTTGAATTAAATTATCAATGAAGGAATAAAGTTGATCAAATAACATGACTAAAATGATAATTGAATATATTTAATAAGGTGAATTATCTGACCAAATATCCCCCAAGGTGAATTCAAAATCATACATTGGATGAATAGATGAATTTGGGATAAATAGATGATTTTAGACCAACTTGTGTGTAATTATAAGAAGTCATTTCATTTTTTAATTTTGACATGGAATTTATAAAAATGGAGTGTCTATAATAAGTATACTAAAAAAAATCCCCTCACCAAATATAATAAGCCTTCCACTAAATATAAACTTCTTATAGATACTATAACCAATCCTAATTCATCTTCAAATAAATACACTAGTGATGAGCCAAATCCACCATCAGATCCTCAATCTAGTTATTTTATTCCTACGTAAAACATTAATACTAATAGAAATAAGCCTTGTTCTAGATATATCTCTAAAAAACAATGAAATTTTATAAATGATATTAAATCTGCCTTTTATAATCCTTTTAATGGAACTAGTGAGAACTTATCCTTATCATCACAAGTTTCTCATGCAATAATTCCAAGACATTGAAAAACCCCTATATATTGAATATGAAGTGTTTTTTATAAAATTTTAAGGTAACATAATTATTTCATTCCATGCTATCTAAATCATTTCTCACTCTTCTCCCTCTATGAAACCATCCATTGAGTTTCTTGAAGAAGATATGATTAGTGATGAAGTTATTTTTTGAGCTAACAACCCACCCCTATTTATTAATATTAGGATTAAAATACCTTAATAATAAAATTATTAGAAGATTAAGACTATGATATTAATTTTAATTCCCTTAAACTACTCTGAAAACTTGGATACTCCAAATATAATATTAATACAAATAAACATAGTTGTCATGAATTTGATAAAACCAATCAAACGCCTAATATTTGCATTTGGCTCCCTCTCACTATCAACACTAATAATCTCTACACCAACCTTATGTTTTGAGATATTATAATTTCATATAATATGATTTTACATTATATTTTGACTCACTACATGATATTTATCACACCTTTCAATATCCAATGCATAAATTTCTTCCATAAAATAAAATTTTATAAGCATGAATCTGATCCCAACCATTAGAGCATCCAACTTTATAATCCTAAATCCCATTATCACATCCCCATTTTTCCTTGTTTTAATATTACACCCCTTCCTAAATTAATCATCATGAATCTTGATCTACATGTCACTCTTGGAAAATGTGATGATGACAAACCCAAAGCTTTGAAAATAAGAACTCCTTATTTATCAGAATATATTCCTCATTCTTTCCTTACACAAGATAGGATCATTCCTTTGATTGATAGTGTTATTGAAATTATTTCCCTAAGTAATGATAATAAATCCCCTTACACTGAAGATGACTTCATTTTCATTGATTGTGGGTTAGATTTTTTTTTCGAGAACCTTTATCAATATCCCCTCACACTTTTAATAACATGGGTGTCTCCACTAAAGACACTTGCACTTAAATTATATATCTAGCTTATCATGCATGTAACAGTTATCCACCTTATAATTATTTTTATATCATTATATAAGCCTAATCTTTAGTAGATGGAATGCATTATCAAAATACTCTTAAAAAATTGCATACATTTAACAAAGATGTTCATGTAGTTCACATATTATTTAATTCCATTGAAACTAAACTAGAGATTGAAGGTCATGTCCCTCCTATTAATAAAAAAATAGTAAACACTGATTGTGTTATTTAGGAAAATTTACCTATTCACACATTGGACACCATCAATTAACTTGATATTTTTCATAGAGTTCAAAATAGTCAAAATCCTATCAAGTAACATAATACTATTCACTTTGTCTCTCAACCTCAAGACTATATCAACCAAACTAATATAGTCCACCCTTCAAACCTAGATTATATTAACCATGTATCATCAACCACTAATATAGTCCCATTATACTCATATAATACAATAGACTAAAATGGTTAGCTTGATTCAATCATAATATTTTTTTCTTTGTTGATTAAATCAAATATACCAATACATTCTAACCTAAGTATTCTCTATCAAACTAAATAAACTAGGTTGATACCATAGAGTCAGAAAAATTATATTATACTTCACCTCCTAATATTATCTTAGATGAAAAATACACTATTGTAACATAAATACATTATGAGTTAGACAATTAAGGTAATCAAATTATGTATCTTGAAGTATATGTTGAATATTATTGACCTTTACCTATCTTCCTAGTGATGAAGCTATATTATAATTGCTCCATGACATAGAGCCTCAACTTCATTACCACTAAGTATAGAAGATGATAACTATAGAAGATTTGATTAGATGTAAGAATATTCCCACAAATTTTATTTTTCCACCAGGCTAAAATAAAATGACATTATCAAGAGTATAAACTAAATCAAAAATTATTGTAAAATCTAAAACTAACTAACAAATATGTTAGAGGAGTAACAATTTTGAAAAAATATTATATACTTCTATTCATGATGAATCAAGTGACGAAAACAAAAAATACATTATGGCATAAAGTCAATCAAATGCAACTAACTTGAAGTTACCATATGGAACACTTAAGTTATCGAATATCTATTTAGATCTATGATTTTATAACACCATCAACTTACCAACATAGTACTTATATAGTCGTATTAAAATTATACATGAGGTTAAAATTGTCCACCAACATGAAACCAAATTCAATGATATACATCCATGTTGTCTTGTTCAAAATTTAAATCCATAGACAATTAATTGAAATTGTCACAAAATGGTTGAGATAATTCATGAATCTTTAATAATGTTAAAAAATATCTATGATCTCAGTAACCCCTATAGTCGATACGAATGTATAAATAAGGGAAAGTTTAACATCAAAACCCTTGTCCATTTGTTTAATATTGGAGTATACTTTTAGAAGTCGAAGTGGAGACCTCTAATAGTTTAATAAATTTATATGGCCAGGCCATTAACCTAAGACTTATAAAAATAAATAAACATAGTTGGATGATTTAAAATATCACTGAAAACAGTTTTCATTTATATTACCTAAAATAACTATGTTTATGTTATAATCAAATCTGAATAGTGATTTAATCCTATGGATGTATTTCTCCTTCCACATAGTTGAATCCATGATTTCATTATAATAAAAAAAAAAATAATAACCATCATTAAACATTAAATACTCAACCAAAATTATCATAACTATGTAGGTTGATCAATAAAATATGCTACCTTTATAATACACTTTAGGTGAAGATTATCCACTCTACCTTTTAGCAAATTCATTCCCATTTTTTGTTATTCTTCCTTGTCGATGATTGTCATCCCTTCCCCTTGAATACCCATCCATATTTTATCCTCTCCTATATAATTTTAATGCCACCATAAATCCATAATTTTTGGGAAACATTCTTCCATGATTTAATTATTATTCAACTCAATAAAGACACACCATAAACACCAAAATTTCATGGCATGGCCAACATCTAAGAAGTCTTAGCAACAAAGTTGATCATTAAACCTTAGTAATATCTCCTTATTAAAACCTTAGTTTTATATTTTCATGGTTGGAATCATAAAAATAACAATATGATGTCTTACCCCTAATCTAGGGTTGACATTCAAATGTCATAACAATGTAATAATTCATTAATAATTAGAAGCATATTAAAATAATGATTATTAAACAAATCAAGGTTTATTTTTTGTTAACCCCTTTTTGGTGTTTAAAATAATATCACTAAGGATACAAATAAAACCCAATTCAATTATGATTTAATTTTTCAAAGTTTAAATAATTAACTTCATTTAATAAACTAGGAATAGTGATCCATATCCTTGCAAATCATAAACCTTTTATTGATAATAAGTTTTTCTATTGATTATTTATAGGTAGTCATCAGAGTAAGGAATTTATTATGTAATAGTCATACATGTAGTAAACAAGTAAAACACCAAAGTCATCTAAGATAAATTTATAACTATAAATTTCTTCATATTTTATGATAGCATAAAATATCATAATCATAGAGAACACTCACAACTATAGGCATGTTAATATTAACATTTAATCATGGATCAAAATCAGTCAAGATTATCAACACATGAAACAACTAAATGTAAATTAGATTATAGTAAATGTGTAACCATAAATACATGATTAACATGCATTTTAATTATACTACATGTGTGTAGGGTTCATCATCGAATCTCTTTACCCCAAAAATAGTAATTTGTCACAGCTCTAATGATATCTCCCTCCATATCAATATGGAGGGTGGACTATCTCTTGTATCCACCTCAACAAACACAAATGGTATTTATCTTGCATCAATAATAACCAATAAAATTTTAGTAAAGCATAATATTACTAAATAATGACGATCACTATAATATGAAACTCATATATAACTAATCAATAAGTGATGATTCATGAAATAATAATTATATGAATGTCTATACATCAACATAAATTAAATAAATTTTACATGGTAGTAAATTAGCTATAATTAACCACTTTAATATCAATTTAATGAGTTAATCATGTTATTAAGTAAAATGGGATGTAACATCCCTCCCCCTTAAAACTAGTTATCATTACTCGACTAATAGTTTTGAAATAAAATTATATATACCAGACAATAAAATAACATAGACAAATGATAAACAAATAGATGTAGAAAAAACCTATAGAAGTCATCATAGTCCTCCCAAATGGCACTATCATCATAATATTAGTCCTACTAGGCCTTGCACCATGACACATCTCTATTACATAAACTAAGTCTACGAGTGTCAATTATTCTAACTAGTTCTACTATGACCACCCAAGGTTCCATAACCTATAAAGCATTCCAATCTAATACATGAAAAAGATTAAGAACATAATTCTTAAGATATGACACATGGAAAAAATTATGTAAGAACACTAGATCTAGTGGCAAAGCAAGCCTATATTCTACATGATTTATCATTTAAAAGACCTAAAAGGGTCCCACATATCAAATTGATTAATTTTATTATTCACCAAACTTAATTTATCTTTTTTTAGTCTTGACCCATAGAAACACTTTATCACCAACATAAAACTATCTTTTGGTCCTTTCTATATTGACATAACTTTTCTATCTATCAATGTCCTCATCCAACCTTTGCCTTATTTATTTGAATTAATTTTCCATTTCTAAAATTATTTCAATGCCAAAGACTATAATGTCTTTAAGCTTATACTAATTGATTGGTGTTCGACACTTCCTTCCATACCAAGCTTCAAATGGAGCCATATTCAATGTTTATTAGTAAGAGTTGTTATAAGTAAACTCTACCAGTGTAAATTACTCCTCCCATTTGTATTTATAATCCATGTAATATAATATAATAATATATTATATAAATTGGTTCACCCTCTCTATTTATCGATCCATTTTTGGATGATATGCAATACTAAAATTCAACTGTGTACCAAAATCTTAATTTAGAGTCAACCAAAACCTAGAAGTCATTCTTGGCTCTTAATCATAACTTAAATTATTTGGAAATCCATGCAATTAATACATTCCTTTCACAAATTTATTCATAATAATAGGTGCATCATCTATTAAATTACCTATTATGAAGTGAGATACCTTGGTTAGTTTGCCAACAACTACAAAGATCATGTCATGTTTATTCTATGATAATGGTAAACCTTGAACAAATTCCATAATAATTACATGCCATTTCCATTCCATTATATCATGAGGATATAAAAATCTTACTACATGCACATGTTTAGCCTTAACACATTGGCAATCTAAACACCGAGAAATAAAATATGTTGCATCATTTTTAATTCATTTCCATAAATAGAGAGGTTTTAACTTATTCAGGAGCTTAGTTACTCTAGGGTAACATAAATAAGGGTAATTATGTAATTTTATTAGCATTTTGGTCCTCAAATTCTCTATATCAAGTACATAAACTCAACCATTGTACCTTAAAATCCCATTATTTTCCATCTTGGACCATCTAAACTTAGGATTATGAACATCATCTTAAAAAACTTTCTTAACATGCTCATAGAATTCATCCCCAAGAGAGAAATTAATTACTTAATAATATAAGGCACTTAGGATATTATCAAAAAAATTATGTAGATTCTATAACCAAGTGTGTCTACAACTCTATTTTCCTTGCCCTTGATGTGGCTAATATCAAAATCATAGTTGGATAAGAAATCTAGCCATCATCTCTGATGATCATCTACATTTGGTTGGGTGAAGATATATCTAAGCCTAATGTTATTAGTATTGTGCTCAAATGGGTTTCCCAATAGATGTTGCCTCGAAACATGCAAGGCATGAACTATTGTAGTATGTTCTAGATCATGTGGGGCATGATTTACATCATACGGATTCAGATTTATAGGCTCATATGCTATAACTAGACCATCTTGTATAATAATTCCTCAAATACCATTCCTAGATACATCTATAATAATTAAGAATTGGGAATTAGGATTAGGAACTCTTAACATAGGTGCCTAAGTAATACTTATTTATAACTCTTAAAAGCCTCCTTCACACTTGTTTGACTAGACAAAAATATGATTCTTCCACTGAAGAGAGGTAATTAGGCAAGCTATTGTCAATAAATTTGAAAAAAATTATTATAATAACCTACCAACCCCATTAAACTCCTTCATACACATTTTAAAGTATTTTGCACTCCATTTACTCATTGGATTAACTAAAATTATGTATACAGAGATAATATACCCTAAGTATTGAACCTTCCCCTAAAAATATGCATATTTGGATAAATTACCATATAATTTGTGCTTGTACAAATGTTAAAGAAATAAATCCAAATGTTATTCCTCATTCTTGGAATAAATGAGGATATCATCCAAAAAAACTAACACAAAATTCTTTAGATAATACATAAACATGTTGTTCATGATATTCACTAATGTTTCTAGAGCATTCCTTAACCCAAAAAGAAATACTATAAATTCATAATGTCCATACTCAGTTATGAATAGTATTTTTGGAATATATTATTCTCATATTCTCAACTAGTGATACCCCAATTAGATATTTGTCTTAGATAAAACTATTTCCCCATGCATTTGACTAAAAATATCATCAATGTGAGGTAACATATGATTATTCTTAATTGTCACCTTGTTCAATGTCCTATAATCAATACACATGCAAAGGGTATCATACTTATTTTTAAAAAAAACATTGGTATAACCCATGGTGACATACTTAGATGAATCAACCCCTTAGATAAAAAATCTTATAATTGAGCCTTTGGCTCAACCAATTTTGTATTCATCATCCTATAGGGTGCCTTAGACTATGGTTCTGAACCAGATAATATGTCTATCAAGAAATCAAACTCCCACTTGGGTGGTAAACTTAGAAATTCCTATGGAAATACATCTTAAAAGTTCATAATCAAAGGATAATCCTTTATGGAATATTCCTTAGATTACTCCATCTCATTTATTTTAATGGTAAATTTTTGACATCTCTTCCTCTAATCCTTCTTGAGTTGAATCACAAATTTTTTTCAAAGCTTTAACTCCCTTTTCTCACCCTAAATATATGTTTGATTCCCAAAATAATCTTAACATTGACCTTCTTTAGGTATCAATATACCTTAGCTAATTTACCCCTAGGATCACATCATATGATACTAGTGCTGATGTACAAATATCTACTATCAAAGTGAATTTAGGCAATTCAATCTTAGATTTTACTAAGCACCTATGAAATTTGACCGTAGAATCATTCCCATATTGCACTTACCATGCATTTTCCATTATACCATCTTTTTTAGACAACTTATTTAGAATTCAGGGAGAAATAAAACATTTAGTAGCTCTAGTGTCAATCAAAATGGAAATGGGATGACCAAAATAATTTCTTACAACCTCAATAAGAGACACTTGAAGATAAGCTTAATGATTATTAATAGCTACATTGATTCTCAAATGAAAGGTCCCTTTCTACATATAACCCTTAGCTTTACCTTCTACCTTTCCTTCATTACATTCATTGTCATAGCGATCACCCCCTAAATGAAACATCCTCAAGGTGGTCCATTTATTTTTTAGTATTTGTTTCCCTTGAGACTAGCCTTAAAACCACCTTATACTTTCTTTCTACTTAATAAGTTATTGAATTTAGAATTATAATTCTCCAACAAGTTTTTGAAATTCCCATTCCTTATCCAATTTTTATATTTCAGGGTAAGATTGGAACCTCCAATCTTATTCTTGAGCTTCTCTTTGACCTGAAAAAGAGACTTCATCTGTAGTTACTACTTTACTAAATTTTTAAAGACTTTATCTATTATAAATGTCCCATATACATCTACCTCTCATCTTATTTGGGGATTAAATCCCTTAATGAACTTCCATATTTGAAACCTTTCATCTTCTTAATATTGAGGAAGATATTTCAAGATCTTAGTGAACTATTTCCAATATTTATTGACTAAAAGATCTCCCTATCTTAGATTCTAAAAATATATCAACTTCTAGTCAAAATAGATTTAAGAAGACCATCATGATCTAAACAAAGCCATTAATTTCTCCCAAGTGGTGGTAGTGGAGTTGAGGTTCATCTCAAGCTTCTTATTCACCCACCATATTTATCTTCTCTATCAAGCAAATATGCTCCCCAAACTATCTTGGTGAATTCAAAGTAATTATGTATCTCTATGTATTTATGTATCTCTATCAAATATTATTATACACCATCCCCTAACATAATTCCACCATGTTTTGGAGGACTTACTTTCTTTATGTCTCATGTAATCTATATATCTATAGAGCCCTCACATCCTATAACACCTCTTTATGCCTATGCTCTTATTGAGTTTCTTTCTCAATAGGTGTTATTCAAGTTCTTATTGATTAACTTCATCAATATTCCCATGAAATTCCTACTCTAAGTCCATGATTAAGTCCCTAGTTTTATGCATGGCTATGAGGATCTGATCCAACTTCACATGTTGATCTATAGAAAATTAACTTTGGGTCAACTAGAGGGTTAGTATTTGAGCTACTCTCACCAGTTGTTCTACCATGCACCATTAACCTTTATATTTAATATAAGGATAATAATTCATTAGTGGAATCATTAAGTCTTAGAGTTTGAACCTTGGATTTGATACCATATTGTTATAACCCCATTGGGTTTAACCAAATTTTAGTATTTTTTTAAAATTTAACTTCACTAACTCAAATCAAATTATTTTTAACTAAAGTTAAGATACTTGATCTTTAACTAAATGAATTTCTATAAATCATACATATAATTTGATTCATTTAGTTAATGATAAATTAATAACATAAATTTGGATTTTGTAACCAAATCATTAAATATCATTAAACTATAGAATGGAACTCAACCAACTATTGAAATTTTACACTAGAATTTATACAATAAGAACAACCAACTATTGAATGATAAAATTTAATAAAATTATAGATATACAATGTTATTCATCTTTATATCAATTTACATTTATATAATGTTCCATGAAACATACTAGTATCTATGAACTTGCCAATATCCATAAGTAATCATGAGTAAAAGACTCTATCAGTTGACTACTAGATATGAGGGAAAGCATCACAAAGTGATTTTACATACCAATCATGGAACATAGATCACTTTCACAATATCCCAACTAGGTAATGGCCCTCCCTTCATAGATGATCATATGATAATGGTGTAAGTATTGATAAGTCAACTAGAATCTATGTGTTGTAAGGTAGTCATTCCATGTACCATATCATAAATAAATTTATTTTAAAATGATATCATGCATAAATACAAACTAAATAAAATAGGTGAAATGATAATTTTTAAATCTAAACATTATTTTATCTTAAATCTCCATATAGTTTTAAGATCACTCAAATCAATCATATTCACACACACAACTCTATCAAATTACACTCAATCTATGTATTTGTGACACTATGTAAATATGTGAAATTTGTCTCACTTATTTTATTTTATTAGTTTCATTAATACAAAAAATTATTATTAAAATTAGATTCAATAATACGTAAATTAAAGTATAAATTCCCATACAAATACCATAACATATAAATATGAATAAATCACACATACAATCTATCATATGTTTCACAATAAATACAAAATAACAACCCACTATTCATATTCCATTGGTTTTAGTGACATCATAATATCCATTAACATAATAAGTCTCTAATATTATAAATTTATTCATCACGTAATGTCTTAATATAATGAAATATGTTTCTAAGTTTAGGTATAAATATCATTTTGTGAATTACAATGGAAGTAAGCAAAATCAAGAATTCTCCCATTATTCTAGGTTGTATATAGATTCCATTTGCACAACTAATATATAATCAACATCCTCAACATTATATTCAACATTTATGAATGTAATAAATTCATTTTATATTAAAAAAATACACCACAAATCGTATATGAATGCATTCAATTTCCTTAAAAAATAATATATGTTTATACTAGGAGCTCTCGGCCACCCTAAATACTACAATCATATAAATAAATGACTAAAGCCTAGGGTAATTAAAAATTATTGTCCTATAACATTACCCATACTATATTTATAGATATATACACATATACACCACATATTTCCACTTATATATGGATAATAAAACTCACAACCACTTGATTCTCAGTGGCTAGCTAAATATAAATGCTCATATGTATATATGTCTATATGCATAATTTATAGACATTATATTTCTTAGGATTATCATTAAAATTGAATTGTTATCCTAAGAGATTTTTAAAATTATATATATTAAAAATAAGGTAAAAAATTCACACGTGTATTTTTAAAATAATTTTATATTAACTTTCATCTTAGCCACAACAAGATATATGCCCAACAATTAACTCATATAAACCTTACTCAACTCAACCTACAATTATAAACTATTGTAATATAATTATATGCCTAAGATGGTATTAAAAACCATTAATCACATTATTTCACTACACAAATTATATTTACATTGAAATTATTCATGACCAAGCTTAAATTCTTATGTGTAAAATGATAACTATAGAATATTTATTTTGATGTAAGAATCTACACACAATTTTTTTTCCAATAGGCTAAACACAAAATGAAGTTATCAAAAGTATACACTAAAGTAACTCTTCCTATACAAGCTATATACAACTAAAATATTTGTTACAAGGGTAACAATTTTGATAAAAAAACATATATACTTATTTTTAGAATGAGCCAAGTGACCAAAACAAAGAATACATTAAGGCATAGAGTCATTCAAAGGTGACTAGCCTAAAGTGTACCATATGGTACACTTAATTTATCAAATATCCATTTAGATATATGATGTCACAACACCATCAGTCTACCAACATAATACTTATATAATCATATTAAAATTATAATTAAGGGTAAAATTAGTCCACCAACATGAAACTGACATCATAGATATATATCCATATTATCTTGTTTAAAATTTTAATCCATAGACAATAAATTTATACTTCCATAATATGGCTAAGATAATGCATGAATCTTTTGTAATTTTAAAAATGGTTCTAAAATGTTAATAAACCCTATACCTGATATGCATTTACAAATTAGGTTAAGTTTAACATTGAAACTGTTGATCTTTTTTAAAGATTTTTGTATACTTTTTGAAGTCAAAGCGGATAATTTCAATAGTTTACTAAATTTCTACATCCAGACCATTAATCCAAGGCTTAAAAAAATAAACAAAAATAACTAGATAATTTAAAATAACACCTAAATAATATTCATTTCTTTTACTTTAAATAACTATGTTTATGTTATAATCAACTTTAAATCAATGATTTAATCCCATGGATGGATTTCTTCTTCCACAGAGTTGAATATATGATTTAATTATAATATTAACAATTTAATCATTGTTCTTAAAATTAAATATTAAATAAACATTAACATAGGTATGTAGGGTAATCAAGCACAAACCTTACCTCAAAAATACACATCAGGTGAAGACTATCCAATCTACCTTTTACCAAATTTATTCCCATTTTCTTCTATTCTTCCCTATCAATGACTACCATCCCTTCCCCTAGAATACCCACCCATCTCCTCTACTATTTTCATTTGACCATAAACCCCTATTTTTATGGTGAACCTTCCTATATGATTCAATATTGTTCAACTCAAAAAAGACATTCCATAAAAACTAGAATTTTCTCAGGATGACTGACATCTACAAAGTTTTAGTAACACGGTCCATCATGAAACCTCAAATCTTAGTTCTAGTAACAATAGTTCATAAATCAAATCTTAGTTCTCCATTTTCATGGTTTGAATAATCCAAATGATATAATGATATATTACCCATAATTTAGGGTTGAAATTTGAATGTCAAAATAATGCTATAATTTTTTAATAATTAGGAACATATTAATATGATGATTATTAAACAAATCAAGGTTTATTTTTGTTAACCCCCTTTTGGTGTTTAAGATAATATCACCAAGGATAACCCCAAAACCCAATTCAATTATTATTTAGGTTTCAAAGTTTAAATAATTAGCTTTCTTTAATAAACTATGAATAGTTATCCATATCCTTGCAAATCATAAACCTTTTATTGATAACAAATTTTTTGGTTGATTGTTTATAGCTACTTAGTAAATTAAGAAGTTTACTATGGAATAGTCAACAAGTCACACATAAAATTCATCTAAGAGACAATTATAACTATAAATTTCCATATATTCTATGACAACATAAAATATCATATTTATAAATAACACTCAAAACTACGAGCATGTCAATATTAGCATTTAATCATGGGTAAAAACTAGTCATCATCATCAATCATGAAAAACTAAATATAAATTAGATTAGAGAAAACATGAAACCATAAAAACATAAGTAAAATTCATTTTAACTATACTACATAGTGTGTATAGGGTTCCTTATAAAATCTCTCTACCTCCACGATAGTCATATTACTCACCCTCTTTGATGATACTCTCCCTCTATATATGTTTGGAGGGTGTACTATCTCTTGAAACCACCTAAAAAAACACAAATGGTAGTTATCCTGCATAAAAAATAACTAATAAAATGTTGATAAATCATAACATCACTAAATAAGAATGATCAATATACATATGAGACTCATGTAAAACTAACCAATAAGTGGTGAGTCATGAAATAATCATTATATGACTATCCATACATCAACATAAATGGAATCAATTTACTAACATATTAAATTAGCCATCATTAACCACATTAAAATAATTTTAATGAGTTAATAAAGTGTAGTGATGAAATTGGGATATAAAAATATGATGAAGCCTTTGCATGGTCATACAAACACATTCCTAGAATTTACCCTATCATAGTTTTCCATAACATCATAACATATCTAGATGTGAAACTTGTGCACAAAAATTAATGAATGTTTCCTCTTTGCATTTACACCTTATGTAACAAAGAAATTGTCAATCTATTAGAGGCCATGCTCATCAAACTAGTAAATTACTCTAAATGGGTATCTAGAAAATTTCCCATTCATAGAGAGTCACTATGGTTGTTCACATCTATATTGACTTTCATAATATCAACTTAGCACTAAATTAAATTTCCCTTTACCATAAATTGATTCCATTATTGATTTTACAAACATATATGAGACACTATCTATCATGGATTTTTTTATGGGATATAATCAAATACATTTTGTTCTTAAAGATCAATACAAAACCACCTTTACTACTAAATGGAGAACCTATTTCTATGATAATATTCCTTTCAGCCTAGAAATGTTTATAACAACTTATCAACATGTTATAGCCCATATAACTCATGATATCATCCATAAAATAGTTAAAACTTATGTCGATGACATTATTTATAAATCAAAGAAACATGAAAATAATCTTCATGATATTTATATCATCTTTGATCATCTCATGAAATATAAAGTTTGACTAAATCTATACAAGTGTGCTTTCAGTACAACCTCTAGAAAACTCATAGGATTTTTTGTTTATTAATGAGGGATTTATGTAGACCCCACCAAAAACAATGTTATTTTTAACATGACTAGTCCTCAATATATTATTGACATTTTTATTAATATTTATAAGCAAGGGGAAATCTATTTATCTATCCCCAAGATGGCTTACTACATCTATTTGATAAAATCCTTCCTTAAGAAAGATATTGATCTTCAGTGGATTGATACATGCCAAAAATATTTTGACAACATGAATGATTCACTAATTAATCCTCCTACTCTTTAAAATTTTTTAGTGATATCCCTCTCATATTTTATACATAATATACTCCCTATTTAACCCTAAATTTATATATTAGGGTTATTTAGGGTTAAAGGGGATAGAGATAGCATAAGGTACAAGGGTGATAAAATATATCTATAGTCAACTAATTAGATACTAAATTCAACTATAACATATGATAAATTCATTAAATTGAGATATGATAAAATTAGTAAGTATAACTATTGTAAATATGGAAATGATAATAAAATAATGTACTTAGTTGGTTCTAACACTGACATAGTTCTAGATCTAGAACATGTAGTAAGCAAACTGGTAGAGGATTCTAGAATATTATAAAAATTATATACTGAGTGACTCTAGAGCTATGGAAAATAGATTTATTCTTGAATGGTTTCATCAATGTTTTTATCTAAACTTGAAGTAGGTGTCTTATATAGAGTACCTATTGAAAAAGGATGCAACTACCTAGATGCTTATGTGTTTGTCTTTGACTTCACTATGGTGAATTTTGATCCAGGTCATAAACTGTCACTCCTCATGAACTCATAAAACCCTAGTTCTTCATCTTCATAGTGACCTTCAAGAAATATGTCTTAGTGGGATCATGGCATCCATTTGACCCCAAAGACCCCACTATCAATAAACACTACCTACATACCTAATACTCTAAAAAGGGCCTCAGAATGATGTAGTTCTTCCCTTTATGTTGGATTATGTGTGAATCATGAAATATGTGGAAATTAATTAAAATAATGACCTTAATTGTAACATGGAAAATACAACTCTTGGGTCTCTCCTTCAATAATTAAAACTTATTTATGTGTTGTCCCTATTACTAATATGTAAATAGGATAAAATATGGAAGATTTAATCACTTGAGTTATTGATTGAATGCCTTTTTTAAGTTTCCTAAAGAGCAGGTAAAAATTTTATAGGTGTGGAATGAATGAGGGTTGATATTATATTGATATAAATCCCTATAGTGAAATAAATTACATTAAATCAAATAGGCTGACCATTAGGATACATTTCATTTGAAAATTAGATCACTTTAAGGCATGGGAAACTTCCATCAAAGTAGGACACTTGTGTCAATGTAGGTATCTATTTAATCTTTTACTATCTAAGGAATAGGAAATTAGGTACAATCCCATAACTTATAGGGGCATAAGATAAGATTCTTTTAAGCATCTAGGTAAAGATATAAGGTTTAGGTCATCAACATAATATTTTTTGAACCAAGAAATAGGCCAAGGGTCAGAAGATAGAGTAGACACATGACTTATAAAAGTGGGGAAGGTCTAAAACTAATAATAATAGCCAAGGTCTAAGTTTGACAAGTATATAAGATTGAGGTGATATATAATCCATTAATATTATCTAAATTTACCCCCCTTCCCACCTTTTAATATAATAATGAAATTATTAGTTTAAAGGATAATAAATTCATACTTTGGTGTGTATAACACAACATGCCTTTGTTTGAGTTAAAATTGATTGATTTTCTAGTGATTTATCTAAAAACAAGAGCATGTTATAGTACATAATCAATTCATTTAATCAGAAATTTAAAGAGCAAAGCTTATGAGTACACCTATGTATCAATGTAATAGCCTTTCTTATTTTCAAGTTGATTTGAAAAGTTATACCATTGTAAGGATCTAAAACAAAGATTAGGATATATATATATATATATATATATATATATATATATAAAGTACATATATCTATAGAGATAAAGTGATATTTGAATGCATATTCCCCCAACCTTGGTGATAAGGTGAGTTAACACCCGATAGTTTAGATTATCTCAACCATGCAACCCAATAATACTTATAACTTGGTGAGTGTTAGTGAACCAATTCAGATCACACTATAAAACTAGTGAGGATACATGATAAAATCAAATCCAATCTAAAAAATTTGAAATATTAAGTGATTTAATCTCCTCAACCATACCAACAGTGAACCAACTACTATAGTAGATTGGCTCAATATCATCTATAAAAGTCCAACTTGGTGGGTGATGATAGTCCCTAAGATAGTTTTAAAATATGAATTTGATTTATATTTTGAAATATTAGGAACATGTTTCATAGCATATTCACCTTAGATATGTCTCATGTTGAAACTATTAGTAGTACCAATATATAGAATTCTTCCACATTTATGAACCTAGATTATATAATTTTCTTCTTTGGCTAATTTAGAAACTATGTGTGTATAACATGATTCCAAGGCATTCCACCAATATATATGGATAAATAAAAAGACTAAAATAAGTGACATTATTGAGGACATGTTTCCAAATTATGCCTCCACTAAATTTGGATGTGCCAAATATTATATAAGTTTTGAATGCTCCCACTAAATTTGAAACTTGTGCCACATATGAATAAGTGTGGAGAACATGATTATAAATTATTTCCCCACTAATATTCCAACCTTTGAGTCTAGGGATAAATAATAACCTATATTTATCTCACCTTAAAAGGATAAGACAACTGTATAATCTGTGAATGGAACAATGTAGCATATATGATAACATGTCTAGGTAAATGTATCATTGACGTGTATAGATAATTATCACATTAATTCATAATATAAATGATAAATATCATGGGAAAATCTAGATAATAATATTAAAATATTAAAAATCAAATAAATCACACACATAGGGGCACTAAAAATCCACTCAACATGTAATGGTCATACGATACTATAAACAAGGGTCATGTTCAAATGCCAAATAATCAAAGGGACATGACTTAATCCATTGTCCAAAAAGGCAAGGATGACATAGTAAAATGTCAATACATTAAATAGTGACATGTTCTAATGTCAAATAAAGCACACATAGGCATGGGAGATGCAAACAAAGGAGCATATTCAAATGCTTGAATGACGAACATAGTATTAAGGAAAGACACTTAAAGAAGTGCATAAAGGAAATAATAATAAACTAGAATACAAATTTCATAATATTCCATGGATAAAATGTGTTATAAAAAAACATCAAATGAATATTTTAGAAACCTAAATGTCATTTAGTGTCTAAATTCACTTAGAAACACTAACTCTTACTCTTCCTCATATTCAAATTCATGTCATTTGCCTCCAAATTTAAATAATTTAATAATTCCTAATTAATCAATTATTCACACTTTTAATTAAAATTTAATTAATAAATCTATATTTTCCACCTCACCCATACATCCTCCACCTTTATCTCGCTTACATGTTTACTCACCCAGCCAATCCCTTAACTTCATCAACTACCATGTGAGTCACCCCTTGACTTGTAAAATAGATCTATCCATTCTTGATGAATCAACTAAAAAATTCCATTTCTCTATCAGCCAATTCAATTTTTTATCATTATAATGGATGAGGACTCATTCCCCATAATTAATTGTTTAGATAATTTGAAATATTCAAATAATCCTTCACTATCTGATCTATCTTTTAAAAATATATAAATAGGCATGCAAGATATCACTTTCAATCATATAAATTCAAGTTAACAAAGTGATATGAAATTTAAAAATGAATAAAAAGTGCATAAAATCCATCAATATTGCATTTTTTAATCAAAATTTTGCTCTTCCCCATTTCCACTAGAGAAAGGATTGAACATCCACATTCCACACAAAGAACAAATCTACCATTGATTGTACAACGGAGAAGGTGAAAAAAATTGCATTCATTTTTAATTAGTTATTTTACTAGTTTATTTTATTCATTTTATTTTTTCTCTATCTTGAGATTGATTTAATTTAGATTAAGATTAATAGCATTCGAGTTCTTAGTTTAGTTCAATATATGTTTCCTTCAAACATTTTAGCATGCGCAATGGGTGAAAACCCAATAATGTGTGTTTTGTTAATATATTTATTACATTTAATTGGGCCTCATCATACCAAAATGTATATAGGATGACCTCCCTACATAAACTTCAATGCATCAGTTTGTAATTAACACAAAGAAGTTACCTTCCACACACCATTGAAATGGGACTTAGTGGGCCATGGGAATGGAAAGATAATACATTATTATTACCTTGAAATATTAGGTTTAAGATAAGATTACAAATAATTAAGGGACATCAAAAAT
This sequence comes from Torreya grandis, assembly GCA_037957365.1. Lineage (NCBI taxonomy): Eukaryota > Viridiplantae > Streptophyta > Pinopsida > Cupressales > Taxaceae > Torreya > Torreya grandis. The sequence continues at coordinate 304,677 of JARHVA010004695.1, forward strand.
CCAAAAAGCTATTCAATACCCAAAGCTTAAATTTTAATCTTTTTGTGTAGTTACATGATTGTTTAGAGTAAGATTTATTTGTTGTTTCCTTATTATCTATCACTTTTTTAATAATAATTTAGTGAGAATAAATTTATTTTGAATCTTAAAACTAAAAAAATCATAAAATCAAAATTTACAAAGTTAAGACTCAAAAGCATTTAGTTAGAAATCAAAAAATTTAGTCACTTTGGTCTTTTTTTAGTTTAATTTTATTTTATGAGTTAAGTCATTCCAATAGATATGTCACCCATAACAATGTACATGGACATTATCAATAATTATAATGCAATGGATGTGCCTTTTCATAACAAACCTTTTCAATTTAGTATCTGATATCATCATGTAAAAATATATGAAATTACTAAACATGAGGAAGAAAAATGAGGAAAATACCAAGACAATCATATCCCCAAAGATATTTTACCTCTTATTTTCATTTACAAATACATTTTGACCAATAAAAATTATGTTTTTCTTCAAGATTTGCGCTTAGGAGCCAAATTCTAACCTAATTTTGATGTACAAAACTTGTAATACTTGATTTCAACTAAAGAGCCTTTTCCCTCCATTTCTTAACATTCGATGTCATAGGGATATTTATAGGGTATTAATTACCTATTAGGTTCCTTAATTACCAATACCCATTTGTTCCAAGTCAAAGTTAAATCAATCATTCATGAGGAATCCTCCTAAGTAAGTCACAGGTTTTTTTTATGGAAACACATACACACAATATCAACCAAGAGATTATGAATATCTAATCCCATCAAGAAAATAATAATTTTTTAAATTAAAAATCCTAATAATCCTTATGTGATATTTAATGTCAATTCAACCTCATATGTTAATCCAAAAAAATTGAAATTGAATATACATTCAAGTTCACCAATCACAAATCCAACTAACCAAAGCTTAAATATTCATTCAACTTTAAAAATCACACATCCAAATAATCCAAACTTGAATATACATTAAAGTTTAAAAATAAAAATTTGAATCAATTAAAACTTGAATATTAATTCAAGTTTAAAAACCTATAAACAATCTAATTTGAGCTCGAATATCCATTTTAGCTCATAAATCAACCTAAATATGATTATTCAAGGATCACCAATCAACTTTATATTAAATCCAAATAAAATTTTAAGGTTGAATAATAATTATATCTCACTAATAAACCCATAAATATCAAATATAAGCTTAGGTATTACTTCAATTATTCCCACCAATCTTAATCTAAATGGTTGTTTAGGAAGTTTTCAAAATCAATTTTCGCATTCCAATTCACTTCTAGGAATATTTTCAGCCTATCCAACTTTAACATCACATAATATTAAAATTAAATAAGATAATAAAAAATAATATAACCATAACACCCTTATTAATCATATGATTAGTTCACATCCAAACCAAAACATAAATCAACCTAACCCAAAAAACCTCAACTTGAACACAAACCCTAACCTCACTAAATTTAATAATAACATAAACTAAAACAAATTTAACCCAAACCAATCCAACCCTAGATTAAACATGTATTTTAATGCAAGCAAATTTAAATATAAAACAAATACAAATTAACCAAACCCTAGTTTGTTTAACCAATCCAACCTTAACTTTAATACTAATCCAAATTTCACAAAATTTAATTTTAACACCAACCCTAATCCAACACACTTTAATTTTAACACAAACCCAAACTAACATAACCCAAATATTAACTTCATAATCCACCCAAATCCAATGACATAATATTTCAAAACTAATCCTAATCTAATAAACATTATCTTTTAAACTAACTTGAATAATCCCAACCACTTTACATATCCACTAAACTCTAATGTTTCCAATAAACTTTCTTACTAGTCCAACCCCTCCACTTAACCAATTTTCATAAAATCAAACCAAAAAAAAACCAATTCAAAGGTTTACCATTCAAATTTTATACCTCTTCATTGCAAATGAATCAATTATCTCCATACTTTATCTAAGATTTTCAAAACATGAAAGATGGAATTCAAGACTTGCAAGATGGTACTCATTCCAATCAAAACCAATTTAAATTTGAGGAATTTTTTTGGTATCAATGTTAGATAAGTACCATGAAAACACCTTTACCTAAGCATCTCTAACTTATAAAATTTTACAAATACAAATGTAAGGGAGATCCTAAAGAGCACCTTAAAAAATTATGTCATGCATGTGTAGATGTTGCTTATAGAAATGAGTAATTGTTATGATTATTTCCACAAAGTCTTGGGGGTAAATCCATTTAATGGTTTTCATGATTTTCAAAAGGTTAAATTTTTAAATTTGAGGACCTTTATGAGATGTTTATTCATCACTTTTCCTATAGTGTTGTAAAGGACATGACCATATTATACCTACACAACAACAAATAATACAATGTTGAAATGTTTTCTTCTTATAACAATGGTAGGCATTGGAAATTCATTTCTTATGATCATTTACTGAAACCAAAATTATGGATATATTTATGAATAATTTTAATTCATATTTGGGGCATCACTTGTTAATATTTTTCCTCAGGTCATTTAATTAAATTGTTTGAAATGGGGTCCAAATTTAATACACATTAATCAATAATGGTCTTATCAAGATATTTAAACCCAATAAAAATTTCTCAAAACAACCTAAAAAACCCAAGTTCTTTACCAAGAATAAGAATGTTTTTAGAGATGGTGTGACTGATTTCAAACACATCAAAAACCCACCAAGATAATATCAAACAGACACCCAACCCATTAACAACATAACCATCCTCAATGGTCAACCAAGACAAGATAATCACAAACATAAATTCACCCAATTAAGAAATTCTTACAAGTCAATTTTTTGACGTTGGCCCAAGATAACATGATAATTTGTTCAAACACTAGACCTTTTGATGATAATTTTCCTAAACTTGATTGGTACTAAGAATATGAATAATGTGAGTATCATAGGATAAAGGGACATTCTACCAATAGGTGTATGTTCTTTAAAAACTATGTCGAAAACCTCATTGATCATGAGGATATAGCCATCAGAAACTAACCATTTACGATGTCTAAAAAATAAAAATTAGGGAGATATCAAGACCCATTCCCCAAACATGATCAAGGAAAAGGTAAAAAAAATGAAAAACAATCTGAAGTAAGTATTGTCAACCAAACTAGTTATCTTTTTGACACTATAATTAATAGTGTTGATTTTATGCACAATCATGTTATTTTCATTATTTTATAATCTTAGGATTGGGTTGTTACTACAAGGCATGAAAATATTAATATTACTATCACATCTTCATTCAATTTTATATTTAAGTACAACATTATTTATCATCTTGAGAAGATCCCTACCAAAATTTCCATACTATAACATCTCAAGACTTCCCCTCTTTATAAATACATTTTATATAAGTCCTTGAAGATTTTAGTATCCTTCAATACATAAACCCCTCAATTTTTAAAGTTTTATTTTTTAATTTTTCCACTAAAAATCAAGTTACATTTGACCCTTATGATGTCTCCCCTTTGGGATCTTCTCACAATCTTCCATTGTATATGGAAGTTATTATCTCTAGGCACAAGGTAAAGAAGGTGTTTATAGATAATGGATTGGTATTAAATTTGTGTACATTAAAACTAATTAAACACTTAGGGTACTAAAAAAGAACATTAAAAACCAACATCATTATTGTAAATGTGTATGATAATAATGATTGGTAATCTATGGGTACTATTTATCTTCCTTTGATGGTGGGGTATGCTATAAGATAAACACTAGTCCATGTTCTGTATTTTGATTTTCCATATAACCTACTTCTTGGATGTCCATGGTTACATTCAATGAATGTTTTACCCTCCACTTTTCACCAATGTTTTAAATTCTCACATGATGGTATGGAAGTAACCATTCAAGGTGATCCCCAACCCTTCCAATATTGTAACCTATTGGAAGGTTGATATAAAAAATACAATATATACCAATTACTTATTATAGATTCACTATCATTAAGGAATAATGAATGCTTCATAATTATGTTCATATGGATATGTTATTTCAAACACATTCCTTTGTTGGTTGGATAAACACACCAACTACTTCCATTTCCATAGAAATATATTTCACCAATAAAGCCTCCCATCGACCATCCACTTTTATTACCACTTCATCCCATTTAAAAATAATTGATAAATGTATAAATGAATACATAATCCAATAATTTAATTATACAAGAACAATCCATATAACCCCAAATGATTATGGAAATCCTCACCATGAAATATATACTCAAATGTTTAGAATATTTGACAAAACAAAATTTGTAACAAATAGTATTATTTATGATAAACACATCAAAAATTTTAATCCTTCTTAGTTGTATTATGATAAGCCAACTACTTGTTTCACTAATAATAAATACCCTATTATGAAATCTATTATATGTAAAATTATGAATTGAAAAGGTAAGGGCCTTGGTATTCATGAACAAGGGCCAATTGAACCAATAAGATTAAAATCTAATGAGTCCACTCATGGCATTGGGTTTAATCTACTCAATGTAAATATCACACTTTTTCAAAGATACTCTTTTAATGAGTGAGAAGAAGAATTTTTAGATAGTGGAACATAATATATTATTATCCACTTTTAATGCCTTTCCCTCACTAATTTTTTCCATGAAAATATCATTTTAGCACTCAACCTTACATATTCATCATTAATAAAATGGGACCAACATGCAACACCTCTACTTGATCATTTTTAAAATGATGATACAATTTCATAATTCTATATTACACAAGACCACATTCAATAAGAGGACCATAACAAGGGATTCTCCATTTAGTTACATAAGTATTAATATTTTTTGTAACAACAATAACATTAACAAATCAATTAAGCATTAACATCAAATCATGAAGGCCTGAAGGAGGAATTCAATCTTCCTACATTACCCGCAAACTATAATTAATAGTCAAATCTCCTAGTTAGGGATATTATTCCCATAAATAATGGAATAGGGGAAGCTCCCAAAATATTAAATATTGTAGTTTTCATCACTTAATAAGAAATATAAATAATCACTCTTTTTATTTGAGAATTTTATGATTTATTCACATAGTCTTATGTGGATATACCAAGGCTTTATTTAGCACTAGTAGTACATCATCTTGTTGAACATCCAAATGCAAAACCCATAAAAATAACTTCATAAGATGCTTCTCAACATAACAATATTAGTATAGTAAGAGTTGAATAAGTATCTTTAATTTGGTTTCATATGCCCTATTGACTACTCATATTGGATATCTAATATTTTATCAATGTTAAAGAAACCATAAAGAATCAGGGTTCTTACATATTTATGTGATATCAATAAAACATTTCTAAATGATGATTTCCCATTTCCTAGTATTTGCATGCTTGTGTACTCTACTAGAGGTCACATAATGTTATCTTTAATGGATAGTTTTTTGGGTTCAACCAAATTAGAATAGCTTCTAAATACCAACATAAAATAATATTTACAACACCATGAGGGACATTTTTCTATCAAGTAATGCCATTTAGTCTAAATAATTTCTAAGAAACATATCAAAGAGAAATGAATTCATTTTTAATGATATTTTTTATGAAATTATGGAGGAATATGTTGATTGCATTCTTAAAAAATCAAAATTTAGAGAAGAGCATCCCAAAGTACTTTTTTCCATCTTTGAAAGAATGAGAAAATATAAGATGATATTAAATCCAAAGAAGTGTGTGTTTGGGGTGACATCAAAAAAGTTATTGGGCTTCATTATTTAATGTTAGAGCATATAATTTGATACTTATAAAGTTTTATCTATCATGGATATGTGACTACATAAAAACATCAAACAACTTTGAAGTTTGCAAGGTAAAATCTAAATAATTAGGCAATTTGTATCCCATCATGCAAATATTTATCATCCTTTTACATTTACATTAAATAAAGACAATACTTTCAATTATAATGAGAATTATTCTACAACATTTTACTATATTAAATAATATATTTCTAATCCACCATTTCTAATGCCACCTATTGCCAATAGGACTTTCCTATTATACATATCAGCGACTTAGTATGCATTAGGGGCATTGTTGGCACAACATGATGATAGTGGGGTAGAAAGGGTAGTGTATTATCTTAATATGACATTGGTATATTATAAGATTATTATTTCCAAATGGAAAAGGAATGGTTTTAAGCTATTTTTGCTTCACAAAAAATCTAGCATTACATGCTCAACAACAAAATAAAAATGATTACAAAAATTGGCCCTAAAGTTTCTTTTATCCAAAATAGATTTAACAAGAAAGATGGCTAAGTGGGTTATGATTTGAAGTGAGTTTGATATTCAATATGTTAATCAAAAGGTATTTAAGGAACAATTATTGTTTTATGCAATAGCAGAGTGTGTTCTTCATGACAAGGCACCTATTTTTATGCACTTTCTAGATAAATCAATAATGTCTATTGATGAATATTGAGTTTGGAAACTATTTTCCATGATTCCTTCATAAACCATGGTTGAGGGCCAATTATTATACCAATCACACCAGATGGGGATTGAATTCCAAAATACTCTATAATTGAGTTACCTTATACCAACAACATTGTGAAGTATGAAGCTCTCATATCTAGTCTCAAACTTGCCATCAAATGGGGCATCGAGCATCTTCTTGTATTTGATTATTCTAACTTATAATAAACCAAGTAACTAATGAATTCTAAGCGAATGATGATAAGTTAATCCCATACAAGTACATTTTGGATATTTTAAATTTGTATTTTATATTTATCCACTTTGAACAAGTACCCCAAATCAATAACAGGGTAAAAACCACCATGGAAATCATTGATTCATTAATTTATCTCAACATAAAGCACAAAATATTCCTTGTATAGTACCTAATGATAAAATAATATGAATCTTGTTATTCTAAGATGGTATGTGAGTTGGTTGGTTAAACTTATCCTTAGTATTATGATATTTATGTATGTTTCCATGACAAAACACTTCCACCCATCATATTCGACAACTAACATAAATGATTTGTCCAATACACATATCATTGCATAATACTTGGAAATATTTTATATCACAAAGACTATGATGGAACACTGTTATATAAATTTTGAATAATATACCCTAGACATTAAATAGGTTCATGATGTAATTTGTGGTGCACACTCTAGTGGCATTTTCCTATCCAAAAATATTTTATGTGTAGGTTATTATTATCATATAATAGAATCTAATTCATGTGTTTATGTTAAAAAATTCATACCTTGTTAGATGCATGGTGACCTTATACAAAACACTTCACAGGATTTGTAACCTATTACCACACCTTGGCCATTCTCCATATGAGGGTTAGACCTCATTGGAAAGATCAATCCCAATTCATATGATGGTCACAAACATATTATTACTACCACTAAGTACTTTACCAAGTGTGTTGAGGGAATGAAAATTACATATGTTACCATAAACTAGATCTCTAAGTTCATTCAAAACCACATTTTATGTCACTTTAGTATCCCTTTCATTATTATATATGGTAATAAAAAATATTCCAAAATAAATAAGTCAAGGATCTTTTCAAAACCTATCACATAAATCATAAATGGTCCAATCCGTACTACCCATAAGGAAATGTCCAATCTAAGGAAATACATAAAATCATTTTGGGAATACTTAAACAAGTTTGTATTGAAATTGGTCATGATTGACACACATAATTTTATCCCATCCTCTCAACATACTTCTGTAGTATTCATACAGCCATGAGGCCAATGCATTATTGCCTTGTCTATGGTATTGAGTCTATTATAACCATAGACTTTGATATTCCATATTTGTGTACATACCTACAATATATCATTGATGAATAATCCTATCACACTTAATTCGTTAGTGAACTCAATCTTATAGATGAGAAACAACTTAATGCATTAAACCATTTGCATGTATACCATAATCACCTCCACCATATCTCTAATAGAAAGATTAAATCCAAGTATTTCAAAATCAAAGATATTGTTCTAAAGGAACACCAATAGAATACTAACAGTGAGGGGGAAAAGGAAAATTTGAACCTGATTACATAGACTTGTATATCATTATTGTGAAATATGGATAAGGAGATTACATGTTAGCCACAAAATATGGAGAGGAGCTTGATGAACCTATGAACATAATACACACTAAGATATTTTATGCTTCAATTATTCTACATGTTATTTTTTATATCTTAGGTGTTAACAAATAAAATAAAAATAATTAAAATCTTTAAAAAAATCAAAAAAATCAAAAGCCAAAAAAATGAAGAAAATAAAATATATAGGTATCACATAATTGAAACCCATTATTCTATAAATTTGGGCAAGTACCATGGTGAAAAACATATTTATTATGCCATGCATAATTCATTGTTTATATTCACCTTAGTTACTTGGGAGTATCCCACTACAATCATCCATTATATATTCCCACATTGTCCTTAGTCACTTGTTTAATCACCCATTCCATAACATTTTAGCCTACATTTTGATCCTTGTCTTTATGAACATGTGTCCTTGCTCATGATATATGAATGTCTCACATAACACCATATTTATCAAATTCATTTACTTGTATCTTAAACTAAAACATTCAAACTAAAATCAAACACTTACCCTAAAACATGTCTAACATCTTAGCCAACTTTTAAATCATGCATCATTGTTCACTTACTCACATTTATTTGGAGGGAAAATAGCCCATATATTTATCAAACATATTAAACCATTATATATTCCCACATTGTCCTTTGTCACTTGTTTCATCACCCATTCCATAACATTTTAGCCTACATTTTTATCCTTATCTTTATGAACATGTGTCCTTGCTCATGATATATAAATGTCTTACATAACACCATATTTATCAAATTCATTTACATGTATCTTAAAATAAAACATTCAAACTAAAATCAAACACTTACCCTAAAACATGTCTAACATCTTAGCCAACTTTAAAATCTTGCATCATTGTTCACTTACTCACATTTCTTTAGAGGGACAATAGCTCATATATTTATCAAACATATTAAACCATTATATATTCCCACATTGTCCTTTGTCACTTGTTTCATCACCCATTCCATAAAAGTTTAGCCTACATTTTGGTCCTCATCTTTATGAACATGTGTCCTTGCTCATGATATATGAATGTCTCACATAACACCATATTTATAAAATTCATTTACATGCATCTTAAACTAAAACATTCAAACTAAAATCAAACACTTACCCTAAAACATGTCTAACATCTTAGCCAAATTTTAAATCATGCATCATTGTTCACTTACTCACATTTCTTTGGAGGGAAAATAGCCCATATATTTATCAAACATATTAAACCATTATATATTCCCACATTGTTCTTTGTCACTTGTTTCATCACCCATTCCATAACATTTTAGCCTACATTTTTATCCTTATCTTTATGAACATGTGTCCTTGCTCATGATATATAAATGTCTTGCATAACACCATATTTATCAAATTCATTTACATGTATCTTAAAATAAAACATTCAAACTAAAATCAAACACTTACCCGAAAACATGTCTAACATCTTAGCCAACTTTACAATCTTGCATCATTGTTCACTTACTCAGATTTCTTTGGAGGGACAATAGTTCATATATTTATCAAACATATTAAACCATTATATATTCCCACATTGTCATTTGTCACTTGTTTCATCACCCATTCCATAAAAATTTAGCCTACATTTTTATCCTTGTCTTTATGAACATGTGTCCTTGTTCATGATATATGAATGTATTACATAACACCATATTTATAAAATTCATTTACATGTATCTTAAACTAAAACATTCAAACTAAAATCAAACACTTACCCTAAAACATGTCTAACATCTTAGCCAACTTTTAAATCTTGAATCATTGTTCACTTACTCACATTTCTTTGGAGCGACAATAGCTCATATATTTATCAAACATATTAAACCATTATATATTCCCACATTGTCCTTTGTCACATGTTTCATCACCCATTCCATAACATTTTATCCTACATTTTGATCCTTGTATTTATGAACATGTGTCCTTGTTCATGATATATGAATGTCTTACATAACACCATATTTATCAAATTCATTTTCATGTATCTTAAACTAAAACATTCAAACTAAAATCAAACATTTACCCTAAAACATGTCTAACATCTTATCTAACTTTTAAATCTTGCATCATTGTTCACTTACTCACATTTCTTTGGAGGAAAAATAGCTCATATTTTTATCAAACATATGAAACACTTATCACACACCAATTTTTTCATCACTTCTTATATTGGGAGAATTACATCTAGCCTGATATTCCAAAAAGGACTTTGTCCAATGTGAATTATGTAGGTATAACTTAGAGACATGAGGTCTCTAGGGTCAACTCATTCAATGCCTTCATCCTTTCCATTCATCTAAAATGTGATTTTAATTTTTCACATCCTCATAGTTCTTTTCAAACTTTTGTATTGATCATCCATATTATAGACATTGGATACCAAAGGTGTCAACCCTTGCCTAGGGTTTTAAGTTTAGGATTTTGTCTCCTTGTTAGGTTTTGATTGCTTTTTTAATTATGTTCTCTCTTGTGTTTTGTAATCATTTAGTTTCCCTTATCTCTTTAGTCTTTTTGTCTCTTCCTTAACCATCATTGGTTAAAATATCCCTTACCTTAACCATTATTGGTTATTGTATCTTGTTTCCTTAACCATTTTTGGTTATTTTTACTTAAATCTTATTATTTTTTTAAATCTTCGTTTCTTTAGACATTTTGTATTATTGTATATAAATTTATCTTGTTAGTATTACATTCTTTTTCTTTATGATATTTTTTTCTTTTCAAATTTTTGAGTTCATCTTGACATTATTTTTATCAAAAAAACTTTTTTGTATTGCCATCTAGTGATATTATCAATTCATGATGCACTACACGTTACATAATTTTACCTTTGAATTTTTTTAAATTTTTTTTGTGTGTCTCAATATTATTTTATATTCTATTATAGTCTGGTCCTAATTTTTACAGATCATGAAGCACTTTTTTTTTCCCAAATTATTATTTATGTCCTTATGTATAAAACACAAAACATTCATCATGATTATTTTATATGATTAGTGACTTTTTTTTATACTAAATTAAAATTCAAGGTGATCAATACTTATTCACCTATGTCATGTTATAACTCCAATAAAAAATTAAAACTAAACATATAGAAACTATCTAACCATGCATGTATCCATAAACATAATTCATTATATATATATATATATATATATATATATATAATGAATTATGTTTATGGATACATGCATGGTTAGATAGTTTCTATATGTTTAGTTTTAATTTTTTATTGGAGTTATAACATGACATAGGTGAATAAGTATTGATCACCTTGAATTTTAATTTAGTATAAAAAAAAGTCACTAATCATATAAAATAATCATGATGAATGTTTTGTGTTTTATACATAAGGACATAAATAATAATTTGGGAAAAACAAAGTGCTTCATGATCTGTAAAAATTAGGACCGGACTATAATAGAATACAAAATAATATTGAGACACACAAAAAAAATTTAAAGGTAAAATTATGTAACATGTAGTGCATCATGAATTGATAATATCACTAGATGGTAATACAAAAATGTTTTTTTGATAAAAATAATGTCAAGATGAACTCAAAAATTTGAAAAGAAAAAAATATCATAAAGAAAAAGAATGTAATACTAACAAGATAAATTAATATATAATAATACAAAACTAAACATATAGAAACTATCTAACCATGCATGTATCCATAAACATAATTCATTATATATATATATATATATATATATATATATGATAATTAAAGATAAAAATTATTAACATGTGTTATTATGAATAAATAAAGTAGGAAATTAAAGACCATGCCATGTCTATCCATCTGCACCATGATCCATACATAAAACAAATAATAATAGTCCATAATGTTAATAAGTCCATTGAATAAATAACACAAGTATTACATCTACCATAAATCATGTATATATATATATATTTATATATATATATATAAATGGAATGTGTTTATATAATGATACATGTAAAAAATACATATACATTGATACATCATGCTTAAGGCATATCAAGTCTCTCCCTTTCCCTCAGATTGGGCATCTATAGTCAGACTAGGCTCATAACGACATGGTGTTCTCCTCAAAGGACCCGTGACCTTTTTTAATATATATATCATATACCTATCAGACTCTACTAGTTATATTGACCTCCCTTATATAGATCTCTTCCTCAAGTACTCCTTATATGAAGGTGTTCACTATGCTTGTGGTACATCCTCCTTGTAAAAACTCCTATAATATGTGGCATGGTCCATAGCCTTTATGACCTTAGTTAAGGTCACAATATATCCCTATCCTACTAATATTTTTCTATCTTCTATTAAATACACCTATATAATATCTCTCTTGCACCTATATCATTGTGTCAATCTTGTGTCATTAGGTGTCTATGTCATTGCATGTTGTGTCACTAATCCACATGATGTCACACCACCTCTATATAATCTCTCTACCTCCTCCTAGACTCTATCAATGTCACCTATGATATGTTTGATCTCTATATCTCTACATTTTTGATAATCATCTCTACCATATATCTCCACTATAGTATGCACACATTTATATGTAAGATTACTATCTCCCTACCTCATTCTATTCTCCTCATGTAATCTATCAATTAACATCTAGTCCTTCTAAAATCTAATTGGCCCTAATGAAATAGCTCCATCTCCCCTATATCTATGTGTCTTTGCCATAGGTCTCATCTCTATATCTCCACCATACCACTCCCCATCACTATCAATAATAACCAAAGGATAATTTCCTCCCCAAATTGGTTTATATGCCATTATTCTCATCTCTATATCCTCTCCTACATCCACATCTCTAATCTCTACATCCTATAATTATGTTAACTCCAAATCCTCTAATTGGGTATCCTCTATACTCAGTCATCTTTGACCATCCCCTTATCCTTATCTCCTTTCTATATATCATGTAACAACCCTCTCGATATTTTATCAAAGTCTTATATCCCATGAATGTATACACAATAATGTTATCAATATTTTTCTCCATGTGCATGGTAGAGCATATGGTACTATGATTCTCATCAACTAATATTTGGCCCATAACTCAATGTATTCATCCACTACCCCCATATCAATAATATTCTTCCTATCCACCCAAGTCACTATTTGAATATGTGTCCAAGTGTTCTCATCAATCCTCAAATCAATAACAATAACCCTTATACTCTTTATAAAAAAAATTTAAACACATGTGTCCCTATTGGAGTATGTTACCTTACATTAAAATATCTCAATACTCTATCAAGAATGTATCTCTCAATAATATAGCCATGAAAACCCATGATGTAACATTGTGTCATCATATGGACCATGTATATACCATCATGTGCCCACTAGAAAATCTATCTCCATATATGGCATCCAAGTGATCTATTCCACCACTACCACATCTAAAGATCTCCTATAAAACTCTATATCTCTTAAATATGGTCTCCACATCCCTATAATAACATTCTAACCATAGACAATCAATTCATCTAATGTTCTAGTTTTCATATGACCAACTGAATGCTCCACAACAATACTACTAACATCATACCTATAATATATTGGAAATATCAATCTCCTTCCCATCTAAGTACACTACATGATGTAAATCCATATACAAGTACACCAAAACAAAATGTCCTCGTGCAAATATCTATCATATATACATAATATCACCAATAAACATATATCAAACTAATTTGACATAGCATGTCACTCTTCTTAGGTAACATGATGCTACTAAAAATATAGTCAATTAATATGCCCTTAAGGCCATGCATGTATCTATATCCACACCACTTATCATAAATTGAATCAAGTACTGACTAAAAATCATATAAAGTATAAAATCCTATGGTCCCTATACCTAATACACATATGTCCCCTATATTGGGATCCCCAAAGTCCTCTATACATCCTCCAAATTCATAGTCATCTCACCTATCGATAGGTGATTTCATTATGCCACTACTCTACCAAAGTAGTCAGTAACACCTATACACTCAAATATCTAGCATCTGAGTAATGTAATATATATATATATATATATATATATATATATATGTCACCTCTAGAGCACTGAACTCATACTCCATGAATCTCCCAATACTCATCAGTTCTATTAGTCTACATTTGTATGTCACTAACACTAGTAATACCTCTTGTAAAAATCATATATAATAACATAAATTTATTTTCACAAATAACTAAATTGTCTAAAACATCATCATTAAGGCCTTCATTTCCTTATTATTTATTAATATATTCAAATTTCATGTCTATTTATTCTATACCTTGACCAATTCTTCAAACCCAAATGATTTCTCAAAACATTTTTAAAATTGTACATTCCATTTTGATGATATTGCTACTAAATAACATGATTTAATAAAACACCTCCTATATTTATCCTTAATAATTTATTACCTCATTTTATGATTTTGCTACTTGTTTCAATGATTTTTATTCTGTGTCTTGTGAATTTGTGATTACCTAACCCAATTTCTCCATGGTGATTTTGTAACCCATTTATGCAATTTCACTTCTTTATTTCATTATTTCTCACTTCTAGTTGACAATTCACAACTTTTACTATCAAAATCGCAACTAAGATAAATGTGAATCCATTCAAATCAAATTAAACTAGAAATAAATGTATAAAATTTAAAGATTAAGGTTGCAGATTATACTTACTAGAGGCTCACTCCTCTCAAGTCTCTATTGTCTCCTCATATGCTCAATGTAGTTTTGGTGAATAAGGATATGATCCATTTTCTCCACATGCCAAAAACACAAATCACTCAATCATAATTTCTTCATACTTCACTTTGGAAATCCAATTTTCACAAATGTATTTCTTTGAAGCCCTACCTATATTTAGAATATGCCCCTCCTATTCAAATATTTTTCCCTTCAAACTCCTGAATTTCATATCTTGCACCTATTTTTCTCTAAATTTCAAACCAAACATAATAAAAATGTTATAAATATTTATCCACTACTTGATACTATCTATTTTTAAATCTTCAACTCCAATTAGTATCACTATATTTTTATTGTTTATGCATGTAGCTTTCCATCATTGGGATATATCATTCCTACATCTACTTGTGAGACCCCTAAGTTTGAGCACCTTTCCAATCATGTAGTTAAAAATCAAGAAATATTATTTTTCCAATTATTTATCTAGTTTTACACTAGGGAAACTTATTTACATATGACTTAATTATGAAAGTAAAATATCAATTCTAGCACTTTATATTATTGGCATTCTTTATTCTCATCAATTCACCCTTTTTTCTCTCTTATTCATTTTGAGCATTCGTCTACTTTCCTACATGAACACTCGAGGGGGCATCATCAAATTCATTTTCATTCATCCAGGGAAACTTTTTATTATTATTCATCAATTATCTATGTTTTACTATTATTTAAAATGGTATTACTTCACAACACCATTTCAAAAATGGGAAAATGTAGACATCTAAATCTTATTTAGTTTCGAAATGCACTTCGACACACTAACTCTTATTCTTCCTCAAATTAAAATTTAAAATCATGTCATCTCCCTCCAAATTTAAATAATTGAATAATTCCTAATTAATCAACTATTCACACTTTTAATCCAAAAATAATTAATAAATATGGATTTTCCATCTCACCCAAACATCTTCCACCTTTATTTCCCTCACATGTTGAATCATCCAAAAAATCACAAAACTTACTCAACTATCATGTGAGTTACCCTTTTACTTGTCAAATAGATTAACCCATTTTTATAGACTCAACCAACCAATTCATTTTTTCTCTCATCCAATTGAATTGGTCATAATCCTCATGGATTAGGACTCACTCTCCACCGTTGATTATTTATATAATTTAAAATATTCAAATTATCCTCCACCATTAAATATGTATTTAGGCATACAATCCATCATTTTCAATCATCCAAATTTGAGCTAATGAAATGATATCAAATTTCCAAGTGAATCCAAAGTGAATAAAAGCCATCAAGAGAGCATTTTCTTATCAAAACACTACCCATTACCCATTTACATTGGAAAAAGGATTAAGCATCCACATGCTACACAAACATAAAATCTACCATTGATCTCATAATGGATAAGGTGATAAAATTTACATGTGTTTGCAATTATTTCTTTAACTAGTTTAGTTTATTTCTTTTTTATTCTTTTATCTCTACATTTGATTTATTAGTTTAGTTTCATCTAGATTTCATTCATATACATAGCATATAAATTACCCTATGAAAGATATAATCATAGTTTAGTCATATAAAATGTGAAATTAGATGACTTAAGCATGGCTAAAAGTACCTAACCTATAGGACCTCTCTCTTGCTCACACAACCCTTTTAAGATAGGTTTTCATTAATTCCTAGTCATCCATAGCTTCTCAAACTTAATTCTTTGAGACTCAGGTACCCCTCTCAGACCCAAATCCATCCCCATAGGTCTCATCCTTCTAGTACATTAACACTAAATTTGGACACTAGTGATAAAACCCAGGGTGTCCTATTTATAATTCTAGTAGCCAAATCCACTTTAGCCTCAAATGGTCAGATATTATTGAATCCTTGTCTTTTCCCCTATTGGCCTAATACAAACTCATCTAACCCATAAACATTAGTTTTCATATAAAATTCCATTCATTATCCATTTAGAAGGTTTAGCACTCATTCATAGGAAATAATCAAACATACACATAATTACACTTAATCACTCTTCCCTATTCTTTACATCTATCCTTTCAAGACTATTCTAAGCTCATTCAAGCATTCAAAATAGTTCTTAGTAATCTAAAGTACATCTCATTTTTCATCCAGTTACATACATCACACAATAGTTTTACCAAGCACTTCAAATGGAGAACTACATTAGCTTGATCCCTTTTCAGAATATTGGTATGTAAGTAGCATGCCCACACATAGGGTGTGAAGTGCATCCAATGTATCTTTTACACACTACCACCCCTCTCTTTTCCCAAGTTTACATTCAAGTTCAAGTACCAATAATTCCTAATAGGATCAAAGATTGAAATAGGCGCACAATGAGCTCCGTGAGGTCTTAGACCCTAAAATTTCTATTATAGGATAACATAGACATTCTAAAATAGAAACTAGAAAGTTGTTACCCTTAGCACACTAGTACCAGAGAAGGACTATAGCACTGGATATTAGGGTTTCCACTTTGTTGTGCTACTATCCAATTTAGAAACAAAGTTTACATGCCTATTCCAGCCTATTTCCTAGTCCTACTCTTCCAGTATCAGACTTCATCTTAGTCGAGAATAGTTAAAAATAAGATAAGTTGAATATTCTCTTTCCTATTTCTATATTTAGAAAAAAGTAAAATACTATTTATCTCTACAAATTAGTAGGGGTGATCTAGAGACACATTTGAGATCATTTCACACAACATTATTAGATTATGTACCCAATGATTGGTTACTTACCAAGTTATTTCCATGAAGCCTAAAGGATCATGCACTACATTGGTTTTATAGTCTGTCAAATAAATTGGTCATAGCTTAAAATCCTTTAGAAGACATGTTCTTAGCACATTTCAATATCAAAACTAGAGATAAGGTTTCATATACATAGATTGCATAATAGAAATAGAAACCTAATGAGCACCCCATAGACTATGTTATTCGATATAAGACCATCTTGGCTAAGATGACTAGCCCTATCATAGATTAGGAATGTAACAACTCACCTAGTTATTCTTAAGAATGTAGTCAATAAAAAAAAAGGAAACTAAACATTAAATATTATTTTTACCATTATTGCTAGAATACTTTAGTCATTCAAATAAGCAACAACTTCAAGTAGTTATAATTCCAACATTCCAATACTGATAGCCATAGAGAAAAATGTAAGATACAAAAAGTTTACTATCTTGTTAGGGACATTAGCAAATCCAAAATCCCATACTAAGTACTGGTACTAATGAAACTAGTCACATATATTTCTATACAATAAAGTGTATCATATCCTATCATAAGGATCTAAACCTGATACCCCACTACAACTTGGGTAGCCTACATATCTGCTCATCAAAATTAGGGTTTGATGTAGTTATCCTTTCAAATGTGATAGTCTCCTCTACGTGATGTCACCACCAAAGGGGTTGGAAGTCTAATCTAAATAGTGAACAAAATACTCATGACATAGGTGATCTTCTAAAGCCCAAATATGTAATAACATAGATAAATGACACACTCTAATATAACACCTTGCAATCTAGGGTTGTGTGCTTACCCAAGCACTATCACATATAAACCTAGATATTAGTAATGATGAAGAAATCTTCATTCTTATTTCCTAGAGAATCACATTATAGGCACATAATTAATCTAAGTATACAAAATAAATAAATTCATATAGTACATAAAATTCAAACCTAACATCCTTTATACTCACAAGATTATATGCACACATATATATTATCATGTTAACTTCTCTAAATATATTATTCAAGTAACAAGAAACAAAATCATTAGAAAAGTCAATTTAGGTTAGAGTACAAACATACACCTATAGTATGTACCACCTGAGTATATACATCTAAGATTAAGTATCCTATGATATCCCATACTATCATAGTTCATGATCACTCTACCCAAACTTTAAGAACCATAACTTGTATCTATTTAAGTATGGGTCAAGATATAATGAATACAATATGTACCATTTGGGTACTTCCTAAACTTTAAAGCTCTATGACATCCCATACTATCATAGGTATTTGTGTGTGAGCATCTGACTCAACACCAACAACAATCTTCACCCATCCATAGTAAATAAAGCAAGTTAGGATTATACTATCTGAGTGTACATTCAATAATAATCCAATGAGAACATAATCTCAAGGCACACCTCATGAAGCACTATACTATTATGTCAAATCACTTTTATAATTAATTTCCTCATAAAATATAATGCATATAGTGTTCATTTGATAAGATGCGACAAACTTGATCCTACCAACAAGTTTACATAAAAATATTGTACTATATAAATGTTATTTGATTTAATTATCATTCTAAGTAAAGTTATAGTCAATATCAAACTAAGGATCACCTATAGAATTATCTTCGTATACCCACACTCACTCTTTGATCTTCCATACATATCTAGGATGTCACTTACATACATAAAATTAGGGCTCAATGTAGTTGTACCAACTACTAAAGGTATAAATGTTTACTCAATACTTACTCATAGGAATGTATATAAAAAAAAGGTATAAATACATTTATTTATTATAGATATAATACTCGATGGTCTTTACAACCCTATCACTTACATCAAATATGTATAAGCTAGGTTTATGGATGTCCAACATCATTCTTGTGTCCTCCTATACTATCACACTATGAATTTTAACTACATATAAAAAGGGTATCAAATAGTTTGTATATCGATAAATAATTTCAAATCATAATATTATCCTCTTAGGTATAATATCTACATATAGATTGGTGGCATAACCATGGAGTAAGTATGCTTTTATTCTTGATTCAAGAGTCCTTACATAACCATACCATGTGGGTATACATATCGAAGGACTTTAACATCATGCATGCAATATCAAATATCAATAAATACTACTTGACTATATCATACCAACCAAGTATGATAAAAAGTAGTTTATAACTAGTTAAATTAGAGTTCAACATTGATCAAACTACCTAAAAGAATTAACTAAAAAGAGCCTCTCTTGATGAGACATACTAGTACCCCTATATGGTGTAATATTCTTCTACATGACTTGTATCATAAATTAAATTACATTTATATTATGATATCACACAAAATGAAAATCATAAATATTAAATGACAATGTTACCCTAACATAACATTGGCTAAAGATCATCTAGATCAGTCAAATTCATAACACATCACTTGATTGGGTTATCCATACCCATCATTGGTGATGATAACTAGGCTTGAGATAATGTCTCGCTACTTAGGTAATATCATCAATGTGGGTCACATAATATACATAATAGATAAATAATCCAAAGAACAAGTTCACCATTCAAGTAAACTAATCTAAGGATTATCCAATGTATGATATCAATAAGCATAAGAATACATTGGCAAAACCATGCCAACCATATATGACCACAAAAATATTTATTAACTTAATTATAATAGATATTTTAAAGCATAATTCAATTATTGTTTCAAAATAAGTAATTTTAAGAAAATAATGATCTCTCAGACATTTTTTAGAATGGCTATGTTTGGTTTCCCCTAAACCAAAGAAAATTAATGAAAGGCTTAATTACCCATTTTTCATAATTTAAAATAACACAAAGTATGTAATACTACATAATCAATCATTTCCAAACACATTTTTTTAATATACTAATTTCCTCATAAGCTTTATAATGTCTTTTGTTTCACATGAATACACCAAATATTCAAAATTGAGATAAAATTCTCTTCCCTTGCCTAATTTAATCACAAATTATTAAAAAAATGCTAACAAATAAATTTTTTATTTCATGGCATTTATTTTGTGTTTAATTTAACAAGTTTCATGTATAATATGTTTTAAATAAAGAAGTATATTATAATTATATAGGGAACTCATGAGTAAAGAGTTAACTAATGCCTTATAATTTTGATTATATAAAAATCAATATAAAATAATGTTCAATATTATCTAAATTAAATTATTTACTTCTCTAACCTAATATCTAACCTTTTTAATATACATTTAAATATATGAAATATAAACCAGCCAAATTTGATTTCCCCACTACCCTTCGCGTCAGTTCATAATAATGTAATATTAAATATCCATGGCCAACAAATTAATAGAGATATTTAGAAACTCAAAGAAGTCACTACAATATATAATTGTTAAACAAAAGAATAATGTCAATCAAATCACAATCCTAGAATGAAACATGACCATTGTGTATATACATTTTATATATGTCAAGTCTGAACATGGAGATAAATGAGTCTTGTATCCTACTAAAAGCACAGAGGCTATTGAGTCCAATGAAAACCTTGACTGGGATGGGTGTGGTTCCACCTGGGTTGAAAAATATGTGACAAATGAATGGTGGTGGTGTTGTTCTTGGGCTGAGTTAAATAAAAGAAAAGAATACAACTTGATATGGTAGCAACGTTAATGCTGCAAACTGGTCTCATAAACTTTGATTAATCCTGATTTATACATGTCTTTGTGCAAAGTTAGTAATAATTACAATTCATGAGATAACATTTCCATGAGGCATTTTGTCTAATATTTTTTTAAAAGAAGCTTAATTATTTTTATGTCAATGTTTTAAGGAAATATAAATAGATACATTTCTATGAAAAATATAATATTTTCAAAAATCCTTAATCAAGAAACATCATGCAATTGTATATATATATATATATATATATATATATAAACAATGTGACATACTCATTTCTAGTCTTATAAAATATAATAACACTTAAAAATATGTAGAGTTAATTTACTCATTTCTTCAAAGACAAAATATATATATTCAGATCTAGAATAAATCATTTAGATTGTTCTCAATCATGAATGTCACACCCACTATTTTTCAACTTTATCATTTAATGACATTTTATTTAATTATCTATCACTCTCAATATACTAAAACATTCAATAAATAATTTGGGTTAATAAGAAAAGGATTCTAGTTTCAAAAGAGATTACCAAAATATAACCCAAAAGTTTCTATAGTGTTCACTTATGAATTTCAAGAGTTTCCCCAATATATATATATATATATATATATATATATATATATATATATATATATGTATAATTTAAAATTACTTTAATGCAAAATTCATTACTAAATTAATTATCGTACTTACTTGATATGCTTCTCCATTTTGTTGTAGATAGATTTTCCCTTCTTCCTTCCAAAGTTTTCTTATTCACTTCCACTTTTGCTTCCCTTTCTCATATATCTCTTGTGTATCATTATGTTTAAATCCCTTTTTTTTTCCTTAATAATATTTTTCTTTCCATTTCCCTTTTGCATGCCATTTGTATGCTTTATTCTCAAATAATGAACTGGAAGTGCCACTAGTAATTATCACATAAATTCCCAATTTATCACCCTTAATTTCCCCGATTTAATATGAAGGTAACTCAACTTCTCTTTCCATGAAAAATAATCATAATATTTCATGCATTACCAATAATCAATTCCAAATAAGTCTTTTTATAATATTATTTCATCCTAGCGTTTAATTAGGATTTATACCCATAATCAATTTAACATAGTTAATCATTTGAATATCACAATTTAATAATTATATAATATAATTAAATAATTTAAGATTACATAAATCTTTATTTTGACAAATCAAATATAGCATTACTACTATTTTGATTTCTCATGGAAACATGCATTAATGATACAATTTTATAGAGAATAATATAAAGCATCTCACAACATAATAATCATTATAACCAATTTTAAATCCATGGATTTAAATGTAAAAGCATACGGTGAA
>JARHVA010004695.1:332500-397500 GCA_037957365.1 Torreya grandis
ATTGACAATGTTACCCTGACATTACTTTTGCTAAAGATCATCTAGATCAGTTAAATTCATAACACATGACTTGATTGGGTTATCCATACCCATCATTGGTGATGCTAACTAGGCTTGAGATAACATCTCACTACTTTGTTAATATCATCAATGTGGGCCCTATAATATACATAACAAATAAATAATCCAAAGCATAAGCTTACCATTAAGGTAAAATAATCTAAGGATCATCTAATATCTGATTTTGATAAGCATAAGCATACATTGGCAAAACCATGCCAACTGAATATGACCACAAAAAACTTTATTAACTTAATTATAATACATAATTTTAAGAATAATTCAATTATTGGTAAATAATAAGTGGTTTTAAGATAATAATGATCTCTCAGACATTTTTTAGAATGGCTAAGTTTGGTTTCTCCTATAACCAACAAAATTAATGAAAGGATTAATTACATATTTTTCATAATTTAAAATAACACAAAGTATGTAATACCATACAATAAATCATTTCTAAACATATTTTTTTAATATACTAATTTCCTCATAAGCCTTATAATGTCTTTTGTTTCACATAAATACCACAAATATTCAAAATTATGATAAAATCTCCTTCCCTTGCCTAATTTAATCACAGAGTATAAAACAATGCCGACAATTAAATTGTATATTTCATGGAATTTAATTTATATTTAATTAAAAAAATTCATGTATAATATGTTTTAAATAAAGAAGTATGTTATAATTATATAGGGAGCTCATGATTAAAGAGTTAACTAATCCCTTATAATTTTGATTATATAAAAATCAATATAAAATAATATTTAATATTATATAAATTAAATTATTTATTTCTCTAACCTAATATATAACTTTATTAATATACATTTAAACATATAAAATATAAACCAACCAAATGTGATTTCCCCACTACCCTTCTTGTCAATTCATAATAATGTAAAATTAAATATCCATAGCCAACAAATTAATAAAGATATTTAGAGACTCAAGGAAGTCACTACCATGATATAATTGTTAAACATAGGAAAAAAGTGGATCATCTTTTAATCCTAAAAATAAACATGACCACTATGCATATACATTTTATATACATTATGTCTGGACACGGAGACAAATGCATCTCCTAGCCTATTGAAAGCATAGAGGCTATTGAGTTCGTTGAAAACCTTGACTAGGATGGGATGCATCTCTTCTTGGGTTAGAACACATATGATAAAATAATGGTGGTAGTGTTGATCTTGGATTGAATTAAAGAAAATAAAATCACAAAACTTGATATGGTAGTAATGTTAATGTTATAGACTGGTCTGGCAAACTTTGATTAATCTTGATTTACACCTATCTTTGTGTAAAGTTGGTAATAATTGTAATTCATGAGACAACAATTCCTTGCGGCATTTTATCTAATATATTTTTAAATTAAATATTACTTTTTTATAATTTATGTCAATGTTGTAGGGAAACAAAAATAGATATGTTTCTTTGAAAAACAATTTTTTTTAAAAAAATCCTTAATTAGGAAACATCATGGAATTATCTGTATAATATATATATATATATATAAACAATTTAATATACTCATTTTTAGTCTTATAAAAGATAAGAACACTTAAAAATATGTAGAGTTCATTTACTCATTACTTCCAAGATATATATATATATATATATATATATATATATATATATATCATTTAGATTGCTCTCAATCATGAATGCCACACCCACTATTTTTTAAATTTATCATTTAATGACACTTTCTTTAATTATCTATCACTCTCAAGTCACTATGATCTTCAATAAATAATTTGGGTTGATAAGAAAAGGATTTTAGTTTCTAAGAGATTACCAAAATATAACCCAAAAGTTTCTACATGGTTCACTTATGGATTTCAAGAGTTTCCCCAATTGTGTGTGTGTGTGTGTGTGTGTGTGTGTGTGTGTGTGTGTGTGTGTGTGTGTGTGTGTGTGTGTGTGTGTGTGTGTGTGTGTGTGTGTGTGTAATTGGGGAAACTCTTGAAATCCATAAGTGAACCATTTAGAATATTTTGGGTTATATTTTGGTAATCTCTTTAGAAACTAGAATCCTTTTCTTATTAACCCAAAATATTCTAAATGGTTCACTTATGGATTTCAAGAGTTTCCCCAATTATATATATTTTAGGGAAACTCTTGAAATCCATAAGTGAACCATTTAGAATATTTTGTGTTACATTTTGGTAATCTATTTAGAAACTAGAGTCCTTTTCTTATTAACCCAAAATTCCTTCACTATAAAATTCAATACGAAATTAATTACAATACCTACCTGGTACACTTCTCCATTTTCCTATAGATAGATTTTTCCTTCCTTCCAAAGTCATCTTTTTCTCTTCCACTTTTGATTCCCTTTCTCATATATCTTTCATGTATTGTTGTGTGTCTAAATCCCTTTCTTTTTCTTTCCTTAATAATATTTTCTCACCATTTCCATTTTGCATGCCACTGGTAGGCTTTGTTCTCAAATAATTAACTAGAAGTGCCACCAGTAATTATCTGATAAATTCCCAATCTATCACCCTTGATTTCCTTAGTTTAATATGAAGGTAACTCAACTTATCTTTCTAAGGAAAATCATCATAATATTCCATGAATTAGTAATAATCAATTCCAACTAATTCTTTTGAAAGTATGTGTTCATCCTAGTGATTAATTAGGATTTATACCTAGAATCAATTTAACATAATTAATACTTAAATATCACAATTTAATAATTATATAATATAATTAAATAATTTAAGATTATTTAAATATTTATTTCAACAAATCAAATATAGAATTACTACTATTTTAATTTCTTAAGGAAAGATGCATTAATGATACAATTTCATAGAGCATAGTATAAAGCATCTCACAACATAATAATCATTATAACTAATTCCAAATATATGGATTTCAAAATAAAAACATATGGTGAAATCAAGATGTGACAAGGAATTATATGATATATATAAATAGAGACTTCTTCCAACACTTCATGAATCAATCATGTTCAAAAGATTCTCTTCCTTCATTGAATTATGGCATACACTAAAAGAATGAGAAGTCGAGATAATTTCAATGGGAAAACTCAAGTATTCAACTATCATAGACACAACTAATAAGAGTAAAATCAAAATCCCATACTAGGTAAAGTTTAGTGATAATAAGAATCAGAATCAACCAACAGACAATATAGCTTCAGAGCCCCCTTGGTGTGTGGTTTTATTAACACCACCTCATCGTGCATCCACCAATCTACCAATTTTTCTAGCTAGGGTTTTACAATAGTTATTGGAATGTAACATCATATCCATCCTTCCTATTTGAGAAGCAAATCTAATAAAACCTCTTTCATAGGGATATGATCAACAAGCATTTTTTGATTTCCACAAGGCACTAGGCCACACTACAAATAGATGCATTAGTTTGTGACATAAGATACATGAATAGATATATGATAATATAATTGATTTGGGCACTTCATTTGAGCCTCCAAAGGCAAAGACAACACAAGATAAAGCTTTAAAAATCTTCTCATATCCATTATCATATCATTCTAAAAAAGAGAAATGGGACACATCAGGTGTTCACCATGCATACCATGCACATCATCCACCTAATACATACTAGACATATTCAATTGAGTCACATCCTTTGAGTATTATGACTAATGCGTATGAGTCTAGAGTTCTAGTTAGACATTCTATATCATTCTTAGATTAGGATATTGTAGAAGATGATTTAGATTATAATGTAATTTTTATTAGGGAACATGTTCATAATCATCCCATTCATAGTGTTCTTATCAATAATGGTTCTAGTGTCAACATGTGAACCATTATATTATTACAGTAGCTAGGTTATTGAACATGGGATATCACTCCTACAAATAGAGTTATCAACAAGTTTAGTGGGCACATACAAAGTTCATTAGGTGATATTACACTTCCTTTATAGAAAATATAAGTAGTACCCTCTATAGTTCATAAATATGTGAAATTCATTCATGTTAATCAGGTTATTATAGTTAGAGAATTTACTTATGAGTCACCTCTCCCCACTTCAGACCTATCTACCAAATTATAGTCACCAGTTGTAGTTTTGTCACCAATTTCAGTTTCCTATCTAGTTTTAATTCCACTTCCACTTTAGATACAACCATAAGCATGACAATAATAATTATTATATCAGGTTAATACAATCCAATATATATAGGATTATAGATAACTTTAAGCTATAGTATTCACACCTCAAGTAGTTACATTATGATCTCATACAGCTACACAGAAAAAACTTACTCTGAGAACTTCTCCTACTTTTAGATGGGTCCCTAAGAGCCCTATAGTTTCATCCACTTCTTAGAGTTATAGGGGGACGTAAAATTAGGTTTCCACTTTAGAAATTTTAGAGCATTTAAATTGTACACACATAATAGCTTCATAATCGTAGGCATACACTCTTGCATCAGGATCATGCATGATACAATTATTTAACATAGGACACCATGATAGGGAGTCTCATTCGAGACCTATCCATTAGTATTTTTTCTCCCATATTACTTGTGCATAGCTTCAAATATTTTAAAATATAAAAACATTCAAATATATCAAAAACACCAAAAACATTTTGATTGTATGCATCCTCCATGTTTTACATTACTACTATCATGCTAGGACTTATATTTTATATTTCATGCTACTCTATGTCAATTTTATACATTACCATGCTTCACTTAATATTTTTTGAGTGTTTGCAATGATATATAGATAAATTATTTCTTCATTTTAACCATAGAGGGGGCATTCTTACTTTTATATTTTGAGACATACAATGATATATACACCCACTAGGGAAATCTTCTACATGACTATACCATCCAGGTTATGTCATTATTACACTACACACTCTAATTTATCCTGATGATGTACATTAATTTATAGCTTACATAGATCTATATATCAACTTTTCACTAGTATCTATCACTTGTCTATCTCTTGACATATACCTAGTCTTATACTATACATATTTTACATACTTTCACATTTTCTTTTATTAATTAGATGTGGTTTTATTTATTTATAGTTATTTACATGATTTCTCTACTTTTACTCTTCCATATGTTTGTGGCCCTTGCTCCAACATTATTTTTTTCACTTGTATCTATATGTGGCATTTGAACATGCTTTTCGTGTTTATCTTCTAATTTTCATGGCATGTGCCCATGTCCCTTGTTTGCTTAGCCCCTTGGCCACACTCTTGTGTGATTATTTCTTCACATTCTTGTTTTATTGTTTGTGTATTTAAATGTGTGAGATGCCATGATCCATATCATGCATTTACCTTGCTTTCTTAGATGCCATGATGGACATCATGCTCCATCTCTCCAACTAACAACTATCATCTAACTTTTTCAAATCTAGTTTAGTATCATGCACATGTTTATATATTGTTATATATATTGAGGCATACCCTTATTGTTCTAACAATCTATCAAATGCAAACATTTCTATATCAAAAAATCATGTTCTCAAAATATCAATGTTATATCTATATAAATTAGCACAATTGTAGGACTTTTTGCTTTTGAGGGTAGTCATTGCAAGTTCATAATTCCTACCCTCAAAAGAGGGGGAATCAAATAGGGGCTTTTCATAGAGACCAAATCTCTTAACAGTCAAAATAGTAGCATTCAAAACACTCAACATAAAATCTAGATGTAAAATCGATGAAACCAAAATAATAAAATAGTCATAATTTCATATTAGTAGTCAGATTTCACATAAGATAGTAGCACCAAAAATGGATATTATCACCAAAAATAGTGGTGTCCACTTTAGGAACTTTTTTTTAGGTACCAAAATTCTTAGGGTTTCCAAAAATAGGCAAAAAGTTTAGTTCATGGATAGTTTTTGCAGTTCTAGATCAGTCAAATGTAGTAGTTTCAAATATAATTTTCTCAGATACAGGGGGTTATCATGCACACCATGATGGTTCTCACTTCCAATTAAGATTAGGTATTTGGAATAACTTATAGATAAGAATCCATGCTCTAGACATCAATAATTGGGGGTAATGTGCATGGAACATTTATCTTCTTTCTCATTTTTGAGTTCAATTTATTCTAAGCATTATTAGTAGTTACATGCCTTACTCTATTTACAAGTGGTTGGAATGACATTCAAGTTAAACTTTATTATAAGTTTAGATTTTTGAGTGCATGAGTTCCTAATTTGGAATTCATATAAGCTTAGTACATCAGTTTCAAAGTGGCTTTCAGACATTCCTAACCTCCATCTTTTAGAATGGCCAAGAGTGGCCTAGTTTCCAACATACATTCAAGCTATCCATGCCACATTATCAGATCATAATACATTAATGGTATTTAGGATCCATCTCATATGACATACATTATATAAAATTATTAATTCATGAGCTTCACATCATGGGGGAATTATGGATCCAAAGGTCTAGATAACTTTTGTATTCTGGAGCCACCTTCAATTATCACATGTAAGATCATATAGCTTCACTTAGTGGTTGATGATGGATCTAAAGTGATAGAATTTGAATTTTTCCACCACTTTTTAGGGAATTGATAACTCAATTCAATTCATGATATAACTTTTGGTATATTATCACTCAAAACATCAAATAGTACCTAGCCTTATTGAGCATTACAATAGGTTTGGTATTGGTTTGCCTACCTAGTGAGGTTTATTCATTACTTTATCTATCCTTATTTAGATTTTATATATTATTATTTTAGATATAGCATATCTAGTAAGAAATAATCTAATCTATATTATAAGTTTCAAGTTCACACTTCACACTATGCTCTCTTTATGCATGTCTAGCATCACACAAGTTTCTTGATCTTCTCCCTTAATATGTAAGTTAAGGTATGATTTTATTTTTCATTTATCCTAGTATTTCTATTTCTTAAATCAATAAAATAAAGTGGGGGAAAATTTATTCATATGAAATGAAAAATTGGATGACTTCCTCATGGTTAATAGCACCTAACCTATAGGTTCTCTCTCTTGATCACACAACTTTTCTCAGCTAGGTTTTCACACATCCCCAATCATACATAGCTTCCTAGACATAGTTATTTGAGACCAAATAAACCCTCTTATACCCATATACATCCCCTTAGGTCTCATAATTCTAGGAAATTAGTGCCAAAGTTGGACACTAGAACCAAAAGTTAGGGTGTCTTATTTCTGGTGCTATTATCCAGATCTACTTTAGACTCAAATGGTCAGATTTTCCCAAATCCTTATATTTTTCCCTATTGGAATAATAAAAGATAATTTAACCTAGGAACATTAGTTTCCATATAAAATTCCATTCATTATCCATTTATAAGTGTTGACACTCATTCACAAGAAAGAAGAAAGCATACAAGCAATTACACTTAAGAACTCTTCCCTATTCTTTACACACAACCTTCCAAGACTATTCCAAGATAATTAAAGCATTAAAATGAGTCCCTAGTCATCCAAGACATATATAATTTCATAATTAGTTACATACATCACATATTATTTGCACCAAGCACTTCAATGGGTGAACTATAATAGTTTGATCCCTCTTTGGAGTATTGGTATGTAGGTAGCATTCCTGCACATGGGGTGTGAAGTGCATATAGAATATATTTTACACACTAAATCCCCCTCTCTTTTCCAAATTTTTCATTAAAGTTCAAGTACCAAGAGCTCCTAAAAGGATTAAAGATTGAAATAGGCACAGAATGAGCTCTATTACATCCCAGACCCTAAAATTTTAGTGATAGGGTAACATAGACATTCTAAATAGATCCCAAATATCTCTTACCCTTAGGAAACTATCATTAGAGAATAAATATAGCATTAGATAGTAGGTTTCCACTCTATGGTGCTACTGTCTAGCTCAAAAATAAAGTTTATAGGCCTATTCTACCCTATTTCCCAGTCTTGCTCCTCCAATATCATACATCTCAGTACAAAATAGTAAAAAATAAACTAAGTTAAATATTCTCTTTCTTATTCCTATATTTATAAAAAGGTAAAATAATATATTTTTCCATGAATTATTAGGTTAATCAAAGCATATTTATTTACTAATTTACTATGATCATACCCTTTATTTAATTAGGAATTAAACCAATTAATTTCCAAAAAGGACAAAACACATGGATAAATACATATGTAAGTACTTATGATTTAAAAACATGAAAATGAAAGTGATATTTGAACCATATAAAATTTGAGTATCATGATCAAAGAAGATGATGCCCCCAATATGCACATGACATGACTAGAGAGAAGGCCCAACATATGAAATAGGAATAGATCATGGATCTATGTATGCTTGTATCACACTAAAGTAAATGCATGACACATGTGGATATAGGATTAAATGATATTCCATCCATAAATACGGAGCTAACATAGATGCTAAGGAGCTAATATAATATGTAGGGGCTGAAAATGTTTTTGTATTTTTGAAGTTTATTATTAATTTTTTGGTATGTTAAGAATATGTTAATATGTCTAATCAAGTAATTACTCATCATCAAAAGGCATGGGACCATCTATAAAATTTATAAATATATGTTTATATCAATTTAATTTCACCTCTTCAAAATTTTTGTCTAATGGTTAACCTAAATCTAATGGTGCATGTAAATTCTCATACCCATCCTGTTGTATGCAAATATCTTTACTCATATCAAGAAAAGTAACACACATGTTTGTAATGAAATTTACTTTCAAATGTGGTTCATGGTTTAATATCCATATGGTGGAATGTTCCACATGTGGACCACATGATATAAGTAATCAAATGTATCCTCAAGATTCTATAATTAATGGAGAGTGTATTAAATCATTTGTAGTATGTCCTGATTGTGTGATAAATGTGGTGCCATAGTTGTATCCCACATGTTATCATTAAACTAGAGATGGTGGAAATATACCCTATCAATATTTATAGTAATAATTAAATCTTCATGTTTTGGTCATTTTGAGAGATAATTATCTTATGAAATATAAGAAATATTTTTTATTTTTATCCTATCAGACACTATGTGTATGCATCCTTTGTTATTATATTTATGAATTATTTTATTCCATACCTCACATTTATTGGTATTATAGTGAATGATACAATTCTATTTACACTTGATACCTTATCTTTTATGGGTATAATTTTAATACGTGATCTATGTTTGGTAGAATGTAATGAAATCATTAAATGTTCAAGTAACATACATTACATGGTATCTAGAGTATTGTGTTGTGTCATAATTTATAAAATTTGATGTGAAGGTTTTTGAGAATATAACACATTTTTCACATGATAAATTTTCATTTGACCCTTGTAAGGTTGAATTAATATTTTAAGCCAAGAGGGATGTATGGAATAATAATCATTCACATGTTCATAATCTATTTTTGTTTTTCTCATAAACATATTTAATTTTGTATCCTCAAAGTGGAGTTAGATTATATGTACTGATAACTATAGGTTTGAATAGGTTATGCAAAAGATGATCAAGTGGATTAAATTTTGGAAATAACAATCTATGAAAGCTTATCCTTTTTACATTTTATTATTCCTCAAGGGATGTAAAGTAATTAATTGTATAACTAACATAGGAGCATCATATAACATAATGCCTACCAAATATTTTCATGCACTTGGCCTAAATTTTACAACTACCTTTGGTTGTTGTTACTCCATAGAAGCAAAAAAGGTTCCATTTGTTGGAAAAATAAAATATCCCCATGTTTCCCTTGCATCATTTCCTTATAAAAAGATCAAGATCAACATCTTATTAGTTGATATCCAAACATCCTATGGTATTATCTTGGGAAGAAAGTTTTGTTAGGAATGTTGTGGAAAAATTCAATTGGATTTATCGTATACATAGATTCTAGTCAAAGGAGTGAAACAATCCCTTGGAATAGAATTGAAAATGAAATACATTATGTAGAACATAAATAATCCCAGGAAAGATATATTGTATGAAGATGCAGGTATAGGTAATTACTTGTTTATGCCAAAATAACCTAGATTTTAGAAATAATGGAAACTAATCCCAATGAGGTCTAGATGATGGAATTTGATGTTAGTTGCTCTTAAACAAGATTTGGTGCAAGAATTGTTCTTGTATCTCCAAACAAGAAAATTTTTCTTTCTCTTACAAACTATAGTTTGAATGTACATATAATAATAAAGAGTGTGATAAAATATTTAGTGGGTTATAGGTATTAGAAGAGAAGGGAAATAAAAAATTGATTTTTTTTGGTAATGCAGAACTAGTAGTGAAATAGAGCAAAGGCTACTATCAGGGGAAAATTACCATTTGAGACATTTTAGGAACAATGTATGGGATAACATTAAAAATTTTAAAGCATTTTATATTCATGATATCCTAAGATAAATAATCTCCAAAGTAGACACACTTCAATTATCATCTTCATTTTTGATTCTTCACTCATAATTTAGTAAATACAAATACATGATTGAACTTGTGTATCAACCTAGCGTGCCAAATAATTTAGAGAACTAGAAAGTTTTAAATAATGACCTATATATTATCTCCTTTCTTAAAAATATGATATATTCAATAACTTGTATTTTTAAGGTAGTGATTCATCATATAGAGAATATTCTTCACAAATTTAAAATAAGGTGTTGTAAAAAAAAGATGAAGGGGTAATTAAACTAAAATGGAATAAAATTTATAAAGGCTTGGTCTCATTTATTAAATTTTTGACAAACATGATAATTTCATCAAAAATAATATGTAGAAAGATTCTCATAGTTCAATATACTACGACAAATTAAATATTTATTGTAAATAACAACCCAAACTGGTTAACATTAGAAAATATTGTTCACCAAAATAAAAGAGAAAATTAATCAAATTTATTTGAAAATATATTGACATTATTGTATATTCAAATAAAGATCTGAAATATTTTCATCTAAATGAAATACAATACATGGTTCCTCTAAAACCATATGTCAAACCATTCCAGTAAAAGCAAAGACAATATGATCCAAAGATTGCAAGAACATATCTTGCAAAAAATCAAGAAATGTTCAATGCATATATTATCTTCCCCTTTCACCACTCAACTTGGGTTGATAATATTGTCCTAGTTCACAAAAAATAATAGATAATTTATAAATTGTGTAGACTTAAAAAATATATTTTAGGCTTCTCTTAGAGATAATTATCCATTATCCATCATGGATTTAGTTCTTTAGGTAGTTACAGATTTGGAAATACTCTCAATATTGGATGGTTTCTTATGTTACAATCACATTTAAGTGGATAAAGACTATCAACATAAAAACAAACTTTTTCAACTCCATTGGGAAATTTTGCATATAAAAATGTCAGTTGGCTTGATCAATGTGGGTGTTACATTCCAGAGAGCTATGGATATCTCATTCAAATCTCTTAAGAACTAGATAATTATAGTATAGATAAATGATATAAATTTTTAAAAAAGATAAGATCACTATGAACACCTCTTAAAAGTGTTTAAAAAATGTTGATTACACAATATATCTCTCAACCCTAAAAAGTATATTTTTATGGAACCTAAAAGAAAATAGCTTGGGCACATTGTATCTAAATAAGGAATCAAGATTAATCTAGAAAGAGTTAAAGAAATATAGAAACTATTTCTTCCAAAAAGTAAACTAGGTGTGCATTCATTCATTATGAAGGCAAAGTTCTTAATAATATTTATTATTGAATTTATAGAACTCCCTAGACATATTGCTAATTTGATGAAAGGAAAACCCTATTTCAAGTGGAATAATAAACGAAAACAACATTTAGTTTGAATTCCACTATTTATATATGGTGATGGTTCCCCTCTCTCTATATATTACGAGTAAATACCCTTTATTTGAGAATATAAAAGTTGTTATTACCCATACACTAACTATAGTTTGTCCAAACTTCAAAAAGGAATTCATCATTTATTGTTGTCTTAGAACATAATATCAACTATACAAGTTTATAAAAATGATGAAGGTGTTGAATATACCATATATTTCATGAGATTTAACTTGAAATATTATTAATCTTAATATTATCCAGAACAAAAATGTGAATACACAATTTTGAAATCCATCAAATAGTTTGGGTTTTATATTCTGCATTAACATTCAATTATAATGGTGCCATGTACAATAGTTAAATATATTTTTACTGAACATTAACTAGGATATAATGTAGGTAAATGGATAATAAGGTATAATAATATTATCTTGAAATCAATCCCATAAAATTGGTTTGAGTAGAAGCTTAGTGTTAGCTCATAGCAGAACAAAAATATTCTCAGATAATCCCTTCAATAGATTTTAATCATCAAAATAAATAGAATTATCCCTTTGTTCTTTTTGTAGATTATAATAATTAATGGGTTGTAGATATTTATTTATTATTGACATATGAATAATTACCATCTCATTTTTATGCTGAAAAACATAAAATACTAAAGTTAAAAGATAGAAAATATGTGATTTGTGATGGTACATTATTCAAAAATAATATTGATGGATTTTTATTAAGGTGTCTTCATAATGAACAACATAAGTTCTTAAAATATTTTCATGAAAAATCTTGAGGTAGACACTTTTATACTATAGTAATATCATAAAATATCTTAAGAGCTCACTATTATTGGCCTATATTATTTAATGACTATTATAAGTGGGTAAGGAAATGCAATGCCTATCAATAATTTGTTAGGTGACCAAAACTAGCAATATTTCCTCTCAAGTTAGTGGTGATAGAAGATCCTTTTTGACAATGGGGGTTAGATTTTTTTGGAATTTTGAATCTTCATTAAAATGTTGGATATAAACATGTTCTTAAATCTATATAATATTTCACTAAATGGGTAGAATCGATCTCAGTTAAGTAGGTAACTTCATAAGTTTTTCATAACTTCATCAAGGAGAATATTTTGGTTACATATGGTTTTCCAAAAAAAGATAATAATAGATGAAGCTTAAATTTTTTATTATTTAGATTTATTATATCATAATATGGAATACGACATCTCATTGTCTCACTCTTCACACTATTACCTATAGGGAAATGGTTAAGTAGAGACAATCAATAAAAACCTATTCACCATCATTCCTAAGTTGGTTGATGAAAATTAGATGAACTGGCATAATAAGTTGTATTATTCACTATGTACAAATTGCATAGCACTTGATAAATCCATTAGTATTCCTCCATTTTAGTTTCTGTATGGTATTTATGTGATAATTATAATAACACTTAAATTTCCTACACTTTAACTATCTAGGCCCATTGACAACCATAACTTTCAAAGTCATTTGGATAAAATAATTCTCTACTTAAAATGATCAAATAATATAGATAATTTTTTTTTACATAATTTAAAAACATTAGGATCAAGATAAATTCATTTTTACAAGAAAGTAAACATAATACATTTTTAGTTGGAGATCTTGTTATTTTGTGGGATAAGTGTATAGAACCAAAATGAAGTCACAAAAAGTTTGGTTATTTATGGATATGTCCATTAAAAATAAGGGATTTTTGTGGAGATAACACTTTCTATTTATCCTATCCTAATGGCACACATCTCCCATTACCGTATAGTGGGAAATATCTCAAGCATTGATTCAAGTGAAAGCATGTAGTGCCCTATATGTAAGTATGTAGATAATAATTTTGGCTTCTCTCCTATTTTTTATTTTTGTGTATGTTTAGTTTATTTTTCAATAATACAACATCCTTTTTATTATTCCCTCATTTTCATGTATTGGTATCTTAACTTGAATATAATTTTGCTATATCCTTTTCTCAAAAAGTTTAAGTGATCAATTATATGACTTGTATAAAGGGTTCAAAACAATTATCACTTTAGAATGGATAGGAAATTTTCTTTATGAGAAATACACAACCATTATTTAATGATTAAACATTTTAATATATATTTATTCAAACACTTATTTTGATATAAAATAAACTTTAAGGCTTTAATTTTATTCTAGTTCTAGAATAGGTATAATTTCATGGATTTATTCAATAAGATGGTAAACATACAAAATCTTCATGAGCAAACGATTTGGCCTAGTATCACATGTTCATTTATCATATGATTGATATAGGTGAACTAGTTTTTAATTGGTCAAATCCATATCTATAAATTTTAATGTAGAGGATTCGGCCTGACAATGTATGTTCATTTCTCATATGATTGAGATAGGTGAACTAACTATCAGTTAGTCAAATCGAGATGTGCAAAGGCAAGTTTCATATAAATTATAAAGAATTTGCATGAATTAAGATAACAATAATGAGTAAACTTATAGAAAAGTCAGATGTCTCTATAACTTAATGAATAAGACAATAGTATATGAAACCAAGAGTTTGGAGTTCTTCTCTTATCCCTTATAATTTGAGATCCCCAATCAAAGCCAACTATTATCCCAATTTTTGAATGGAGTCAAAAAGATAAAGGTGTTGAATATTTTGACTATAAATGGTCAAATTTAGTTGAAATTGGTCAAACTTTATCTTTCCTAAGTAATTTTTTTTACATGAGGTATTCATGGTCAAAATTTAAAAAATAGTCAATGTTGAAGTCAAAATTAACAAAATTCAAAAAATTAGCTATATCTTATAATATTTTATAATCTTTCCAAAAACATATAAAAATTGTAAAAGTGCCTATCATACTATTAGAATCTGAGATGTGTTTGAACACCTATGGAAACCAGATTATTGAATCTTGAGCTTTAGCTAAACAAACTTAATAACATGATAGGTGCTTAAACACATATTGAGTCCCAACCTCTTGCCAATCATACTTTAATATTATTAGATCTATAGAAACATATATTGGAAACTAATGATTGCCCATGCACCTCCAAATACTTACCATTACTCCTTCTTATCCCTTGCATGTGTGATTTCCTCATAAACTGTAATATATTTTTCCATCTTTTCCATTATACATATCATTTTATCATTGTTCCTTGCTCTTTCCATTCCTCATTGTTCTCATTTTTAAAACATAACATTTTAATGGTCTTATATACTATATGTGTGTTATAAATATTATATATCATTTTAAAAAGTCACAAATAAAATGTAGGGTTTCTAATTTTTTAACTTTGATATTTTTTCTCAATGTTTTTATTTAGATACTTATTCATCTACTCAAAGCATTTCCAAACATATCTATAAAGAATCAAGTTTTCATTTTTTTCCTATCAAAATTTTCACATGTTTCAACCATCATCATATTTTATAGGCTCCACAAACATCCATTTAACCATAGGACTTACCTACAAATATTTTGGACTCTCGATATTTTCTAGGCACATCATAATAATCCAAACACTGATGGTGCACTTCTAAAAATATAAAAACCTACCAAACACCTTGGGAGACTATAACACATACTTTTAAACATCTCAGACTCCAACACCCCACTGATATTTCTATCAAAATCTGAGACCCTTTTCAACAATCTATGAGACTCCAAAAACTTATAAAACACACCATCATAATATTAAACCTTTCCAAACACCCTCTTAGATTATGTCATCTATATTTTTAAACTATATATTCTACCTCTTGTTGGACCATATTCATATTTCTATATTTATTCAAAAGTCAATGAAATTGTTGGTCCTTCTCTCATGGGCAGGTAATCTACATCGTACGATAATGTTCATCACCTTGATCAAATAGATTCGCAAGAAAAAAAATCTAAATAATACCCCCTACCAATAAGAGTCTCCAATTAGAAAAGGACACATAAATGAAGTATCAAGTACAAAGAGTCATCACACCTTCACACCTTGAGTCAAATTTTGAAGAGAGAATAAATTTCCTCCTCTAATTAAAGAAGATGAATTAGTAAATTCTCATGTAAAATATAAAGATGAATTAGTAATTTTATTCCTTCTCAACCTAAAACTTTTGTGCCATACTCTCTTGCAAAAAATGTTGAATTGCCAACTAAGCCTTCTAACACTCTAATTGGTACATTAGGGAAAGAAGAAGGTGAAATTATATTTGAAAAATATCATGTTTTTTCAACTCCCCCCTTATTTTGAAACACAAAATAAATCTAATAATACCCTTCTGTATAAATCCTCTAACATATAAGTTTATAACTGGTTAAATAAAGTTATGGAGAAGAGAAAGAATGTTGAACAGCCACAATAAATTGATTTTAGAATCCTAAAAACTTTCTAACTTGTAAACCTAAAATGGTCTCAATAACAATTACTGACCAAAAAGAAGACAAATATGCATAAATAGTAGTTTTCCCCATTAAAAAAAATTAAGAAATGGTTGGATCTTATGATTATCAATTTATAAAATTTCACCTATAAAAGGCCTAAAGACAAGGTATTAAATAAAATTTCCAATCTTCAATTGGCACATTGTTTGATAAAATGGACCAAGATAAAGTAGCTAAGGATCACAGAGAAAACTTTGAACAACTAACTTCTATGGTTTAGAAATTGGTCAGGCCTATTTAATCTTCACATTCTATTGTTCATTAAATTTTTAATACAAAGACACTTAATGTTGCATAGGAAATTAAACATATGGGTAAATAATCAAAATAATGAATTTAGAAAATTTTACAAGGTATCAATATTCATTAGATAGTGTTGTTTATGTGTTCTAAAATTCAATTAGAATGTGATCAAGCAACTAAGACTGAAAGAAAATATGAAGAATAAGTGCATAAATGGAATGCATTGATTCCTAAGTATTAATATTTCTCTTTTACCTATCAAAATGACCTAATTCAAGGAAAATTCATCCAAAAATAAATAATTGTGTAACTCATTGAGTTTTTGGGAGATGCTAAATTCAAATTTTGCATTGTTAAATAAAGTGTCAATAAATTTGAGGAATTTAAGTCGAAGGGATAAGAGACTCTCCTTGAGATACTAAGAAAATTAAGAAAATTTAAATGCAATATCACTAATGATAAATGTAAATTAGTACCTAAGGAGGACATTATTGATCAGTTCAAGTAAAATATTGAAAATATTACAACTCTAAGTTTTGCATTCACTTATGATTCAATTTAGATGTTAATTTAGTAGTTGATCAATTAGACAAGCTCAATACAACATTGAATATTTTTGAAGGAACAAATCAAAAGATGATCGATCTATATTATGATGTAGTAATAACTTATACATCTTCAGATAGGCTAGATGAAGATAAAGTGTTCAAAATAATGCAAAGGCTTGATGAATATTAGAAGAAGTTTCATCTTGAGAAAGAGGAAATCTAGATCATCATCAATAAAGATTGTAAATAATTATTCTACATCAAAATTGTATCTTTCTCATAGATTTTTTTTTTGTGGGTCATTATTATAATTATCATTACACCTTCTTATATTAGTTAATTCACACATTATAAAGTCATGCAAATGTACTAGATTATTTTTACAATTTTGAGTTGTGCAAATTTTCCAATGATCTTTTTCAAGTTTTAAAAAAATTTCATTATATTTTTTCAATTTGTACAAAACACTACCACATTTTTTCAAGGTGTGAAAATTACTTAATGTGTTTTTACAAATTTTATGTTGTAAAAATTAGCTTATGTGTATTTACACACCCATAAAAAGGTGGTTTCACATCATAACCACCCATTTTAACCTATAAATATGAGTTTATGGCTATTTTTTACTGGTTCTAGATAATTAGATTTTTCAATATACATTTTTAAAAGAGGAGATTGTATTAGTGACCCAAAAAAGATCAATACAAGAGGATTTTGCAAACATTGTATTGAATATTTATTGTGGATTATGTATGTATATTATACCTACGTGTATTTTTATCTTTCATTTAAAAAAAATACTTTAGTTGTTATAAACTAGTCAAAACATGGATATTTCATTGTATTGTTTCTTTTCAAAACTACATCTATTGTTTTCATTTTAGTGAAACCTCAGTGGAGTTAAAAATAGGTTTTCACTTTTTATAAGGAAATACAAAGTGATATTTATATTATGTTATCAATCATATACAATTGTTTTTGTGTATGTAGTGTTTTATTATGAACACACATATGTATTTCCTATCATTTAAATGATATAGGTTGCCTCTTATAGAGATTACTTACTATTTCATTATTTTAAATAAGTCACCAAGTTTAGCTTATTGAACTTGTTATCTTACAATTTTTTAAAAATATTTTTTTCCTTATATATCTCTTTCATAATTTAATTTATAAAACCTTTTTATAATTTTTGGTTAAAATTAATACACTTATGAAACACATTTTTGTTGTAAATATTTTCCCTTATCACTTTTTTTTTGTTTTCAATAAAGGTAACTTCACCTACTAATAGGAGAGGGACTTTTTATGATGACAATTGATGAAAAATGAATATTTTTCCTGTATAAAAATTCTCACACTAACAATACTTCAATATTTTAGTGGCTTAATCCCATATAGAAACAAATAATACATTATACTTGACTCACCTATTTCATACATGTGTATGTGCTCAAGAGGAATGCATTGTTTAGGTGGTACCATTGTTGGAATTATTTTAGTTTTATAATGTATCATTTTGAAAAAATTGAAAGTTTGATCGTCAATAGGCATGGATAATAAGTTCCCATCATGTATGAATTTTACAGAGTGATTAAGTCTATATCAAACAAATTCCATTGAATGTATCCAAGATCTACCCAATATAATTTTGGTCATAAAATATAATTGTTTTATAAAAAAAAGATAGAGATAATAATAAAACCTATAAAAATAAAGAGTGAATAAATATATTTAAAACCATCAAAATAATCAATACCATAATCAAAACAATAATCGAGAACATAATTCTAATTTTGTTTCTTTATATGTTGCCTTATTTTCTTCAAATGAAAATAAAGAGATTAAATATAGTGGTGCATCACATAATATTAATTATTTATAAAATTAACTCTATAAATGTATCTAAAAATATTTATTAAGATGATAATTCATTTTTAGAAGCTACAAAGCAAGGAAAATAAAAATTTGACAATGGTGTTATTAAAGATGTATTCTTTGTACCTAAACATAAGAAAAAATTATAATCTTATTCTTATATTACTAGTGATAATTTAATTTTTAATTTCTTTTAAGGATAATTTATATATTATAAATCATTATGGTTCACTTATTTTTTAATGTGTTTAACAAAAT
The DNA here is from genome assembly GCA_037957365.1 of Torreya grandis. NCBI lineage: Eukaryota > Viridiplantae > Streptophyta > Pinopsida > Cupressales > Taxaceae > Torreya > Torreya grandis. The sequence continues at coordinate 351,783 of JARHVA010004695.1, forward strand.
GGTTTATGCATATTTTATACTTGTTTTACATATTGTTTTTCATCACATCATAACAATGAATCACAATCATTGCATGATAGATTATAACATGTTAATTTTATATTTTTATATGATATGTATTCTAATAATATTTTTTTTGGTCTTAATTGTATCTCTTCACATCATGAAACTTGTGAAGATTGCTTATGTGGTAACCAAAAAACTAATCCCTTTCATAAGAATCATGATGCAAATTCCTCACATAATTTAGAGTTAATTCATAGTGATGCTAATTGAGCCCATGAAGTAAAATATCTTAATATATATATATATATATATGATCATACTATAATGATTTTGTCATATTTTATAAAGAATAAATTTTCTACTAAGAGATTAAGATCAGATAATGGTGGTGAATATATTAATAATTAAATATAATTATTTTTGTATTAGTTTTTTTAGTAAAATATAAATAAAAAATCCCTATTCCCCATAATAAAATCGTATTGCTAAAAATAAAAATTACACCATTATTGAAAATGTTAAAACAATGTTGTATTTTGAAAATGTTCCTAAGTTCTTAGGGGCTAATGCCATGAATATTGTTGTGATTATTATAAATAGATTACCTGTTAAGTTTTTCATATTTCTACTTCTTTATAAATTTTTTCTAAAAATAAACCCATTGTGACTCATCTTAGGATCTTTGGTACCATACTTATATTTTTCCTCCTAAAGTAAAAAAAAAAATGATCCTACCTCCTATTCCTACATCTTTGTAGATTATGGAGGTAAAATTAAAGGATTAAGAGTGTATGATACATATAAAATACAATTAATTTAGAATATGAATGTTCTTCTCCTTGAAAAATCTTTATGCAATCTCTTTATGGGACCCCCTTAAATCTATTTCTTTGAGTAACCTAGCTCTCTTGTTACTCCTTATGAAGAAATAAATAACCTAGAGGAAGTCCATACAATTTCATATAAATTGAAGTCTTAGGAACCATTTTAGTTTCATTTTCAGTCTGAAATACCTACATGGGAAGAATCCCTAATTTAGACATCTATTCTTTGTAGCCTTAATAAAATTACTAGGAGCCAACATTATTATCATGCTTTAATGACTATGTATGAATGTGAACCTAAATCCTTTGAGTAATCTATTTAATATGATATAGTTAATATTGTTATGAAATTTGTGTATAATTTATTAATTAAAAGTAAGACCTAGGATCTTGTCCCTCCTCTACCTAAAATGCATATTATTAGTTTTAAGTGGATTTATAAAATAAATTATAATTCAATTCATAAAATTGACAAATTTAAAGCAATATAATTTTCTCATGATTTTCCTCAAAAACAAGGGATTGAATTTGTTAAAACCTTTTGTCTTTTAGTAAAAAATTAATACTATTAGATTACTTATTTCTCTTGTAGCTTAGAATGGTTCAGTTATACACCAAATGAATGTCAAAAATACAATCCTAAGTGTTGATTTAGAATAATAAATCTATATGACTCATCATAAAGGTTTCAATGACCCTAAAAAAGAGCATTATATTTTTAGGTTAAATAAAAATTTGTATGGCTTAAAACAAGATCCTTGAGTTCGGAATTCTAAAATCACTAGTTATTTTATAGAACTAGGTTTTTATTATTTTTATAATGATCTCTTTGTAAAATTTGAAAATGGTCATTTTATATTAATTTTATTATATTTTTATGATCTTATTATTATTAATGATCTAATTAGTTTAATTCATAAATATTTGAAATGACTGATTTAGGAATTCTTCATCATTTTTAGGAATGCCTATATTTTAGGATAGAAATTAAATTATTGTATCACAATCTCATTATGCACATAATCTTATTATTAAGTTAATATGCTTTGTTTTAAGCCTGCATCTAATCCTATTACATTTGGTGTTACATGTGATAAAGCTAAATCCACACTTTAGAGGTAGCTTGTTGGTAGTTTGATTTTATCTAACCATTGTTAGGCCAAATATCTCATTTGTTATAAGTGTTTTTTCTAGATTCTTACAGGATCTATATTTAAATCATTGGAAAATAGAAAAATGTATATTTTTGTAAATATTAATATTATAAGAACAATAAATTTTGGTTTATTTTATTCTTATATTTATGATTATAAATTATATGGTTATTATGATGATGATCATGTTGGTGATACTATAGATTAAAAATCTACTTGTTGATGTGTTTATTTTTGGTGCAAGTGTTATCACTTGGAGCCAAAAAAAAACCTATTATTTCTATCTTTGTTATAGAAGTAGAGTAAAAAAACATTAGAGAAGCTAATAAATAGTCCATGTGGTTTTAAATATTTTTATGAGAACTTTAGTCATATTTTTCTCATAGTAACCCCCTTCTATGTGATAACCAAATTTGTGTAGCAATAGTGAAAAATCTAGTGCATCACCAAATAAATAAGAATATTGAAATTAACATGCATTTTATGTAAATTAAAGTCCTCAATGGTGATATTTTTCTACATTTTTATCTTACAAATGAGCAAGCGGAAGATGTCTTCAAAAAATCACTTGGTGCTACCAAGTTTTGTCAATTTCATGAAATGTTAGACCTCTTGGAGTTACTATTGAGGGGAAGTGTGCATGACAATGCCATTTCCTAATGGTCATGTGTTTTATTATTCTTATCTATACTTATTCTAATTGTAAATCATTGTAATATATCATGTTATATTTTTTTAGTAAACTTCATGTGGAAGTTTTACTTTATACTTAATACTTAGAAGAATATATTGTAATGGCAATCCTTATGTTATAAAAGTCTCCGATAATGATTGGTTGATTATTTGTGATAAATTGTGATATGTAGTCTCATGATCATGATAGCCTAACAAATTAATCTTATTATTTTATGGAATATAACTCCTTTTATTTCAAAATGTACTTTTGACATGATGAAGGCTTTTAAATATTTCATTTTTTTTCATAGTATAATTCCTTTACTAAGGTGACTATGGTATAAATACCCAATTAACATTAATCGGGATTGTTAAAACATTTAATGTCTAAGTGGTTATCCTTGTGGACCCCTAGTTTACATAATTTTAGTTAAATAATATATATTTTTTATTCATTAACATAAATTGAAAACCTAGTGTGAATAAATAATAAAACATATTTATTTATTACCATTAGTTTAAATTATTCTTAGGGAGAGGCTAGACCTATTGGTTACAAAGGTCCATTCCATATCTAAATATATAAGGATATTCTACCTTTGGTAATTTTCACTCTCATGATCATGCATAATGATTTGTGTGATAAAATGTTGTGACATTTGAATATTTGCATGTGGAAAATATTATCTACAAAGTTATGTAAATTTTTGGTAGATAGGAAGTGATAAGTGAAAGAATTGTATTGGGTTATATATTATCATATATGAATATTTTTTATGTGGTTTTTTAACTCTATTAATATTTTTCCCACCTATATATATGTCATTTACTTATTCAATAATCATATATACATCCTATGTGTTCTCAATATACATTAAATATATATCACATAACTTAACATGATATCATATATAATGTCACCAATATTAGTAAGATCTTCAATCTTATGTTTCAAAGCATCGACCCTATCAAATATATGGCCATTTTTTGTATGATCATCACAAATTAATATTGAGTTAAATGTTCATTTTACATGTATACAATCATAATTTATAATATAAGGTAGGATAACCATGTACTTATTAAGTAAACTTTTCAATATTATAGTTTTATTTTATTTTTTTTGAAATTTTCATGATTTGGTAAGGTAAAGTGTATGACTTATTATAGGTTTCACTATATTATAGGCCAATCATTTAGTATTTTTATTTACTGGAACATGAATATTAATGGGACATAAAGTATGATTGATAGAATCAAAATGTGAAGTGTGAGTTTCATAGTTATGTAACTATGACAATAAAAGTTTATCTTCAACTAACATGACCTCCTAGTGAATATAATTGAAATATTTATGTGTATGATAAATAACTTCATCCTTAAAACTAGGTACGAGAAATTAAATATTTTTTAATTTTAGATCTGTTGGTTGATATATAAAACAATGCATTCTACTTTTTAGTTTAAGAATATAATCATGAAGAGATAAAAATTTCCCTTTGTGAATAAATGGAGTACACTCAAATGTGGTATGTGGTTCTTTATTATTTATAAAGTGTGATAAGATATCCTATTACAGGTTAAGTAAGTTATGTAACGATCCACTAGGTAGAGTATGAAACCAAAGCATGGCATGTTACCTCTAAGAAAGATTTTAATTAATATTTTATCATTAGCACAATACTTATCGATTGAAGCACAAAGTTACTTAAGATATAATTAAATATATACAACCCATTAAATAAGGAAAACTTAATGATTTTAAATCAATGTGGTTGAGAATAATCAATAATCTCACATACTATATGTTGGATATATATAACATTAAAATCAACCTAATAATTGGATGCAATAGAATCTAAATATAAATCTCATAATTTTATTTATAATTCACCTATTTCATTCATTATAGTAATAAACACTTGATTTTGAAAAATTAATATAAAAAGCTCTTATAATTTTATTATTGGTTTCAAACATAGAACCACAAGAGTGACCAAAGATATAAGTATAAGTAAAATAACCACTATCAAACTTAGAACATTACTGATTACTATAATAAGAGCTAACACTAACTACTTATTTTATTGTTTCATAACTTGATAAAAGAAAGAAGTGTTTTTCAAGACATATTTCTTAATATTTTCAATAAATTTATCATTATGACATATAAATGAATTAGTATGAACACCATCATTTTTCAGCAATTGCATTCAAGTGAGGAATAAAACCTTTTTTAACATTATATTTTGATAGAGTAGGAACACAAGCATTTTAAACATTTTAATTCAATAATACGGTAATTCTCTTTGGCTTCTAGACAAAAGTCAACATTATATTGTATATATTGATGTTTAAAACCATATTTATATAGGGTACTTTTTTTAATGCTGACACATATTTCCTTATTAGCTAATGTTTACTAAAATTTAGAATTTCATACTCATGAGGGGACAACACCCTATAAATTTATATTATTTTCATTTTCAAATGGTTTGATAGAGCTGAAACTAGGTCATCATTATTTTCATCTTCACTAAAATTGTAATAAGATTAATCATCATTCCAATTATAAGTACTATCATTTACAACATAATTAAGAGAAGTATTAGTACCATATTGAAAAATTACATTGAATTAATGAGCTATCACATGCACAAAAGAGTAAAAAAAACACACACAAAAGTCTAGGGCTAATGATATTTAAATAATAAACAAAAACCATCAATAAATCCAATATGAAACATCCATAACAACAAACCCAATATGGAAAGATATCATTACATCCTAAGGTTTATAGTTTATGAAATGGTTTGGTTCACCAATTTTTTTACTAATTTAATGTACAATGTGTACAATATTATAAATAATCAATTAAATCTATGGCATGATGAAAATATAGTGAATAAAACATTAAATACAAATATTAAATATGAAAAAATATATCATTGAATACTCAAAACTCGACCAAGGAGGATCATAAATAAATACATAGATTATGACTTACTTGGGCACATGTAAAGGCTAAAAATAGTCAAAAATAGATACAAACAACAATATGAACAAAATACAAAAACCATTTTATAAATAAATAAGTTTTTGAAAAGGGTCAAAATCATGGAGTGGCCAATTTTTAACTAGGTTAAAATCAAGGGCCAATCATAACCATTTTACCATGATTGTGACCTAATATAAATTTGACCATTTGTTTTTTTGGATCTTAAATTTATGGGGATGGTTTAGTGGAGGAATATAACTAGGAATCATGAATCACATAATCTAATGATGTAGAACAATTTTAATTTCTTATTCTTTAACTTTATAGATAATTTTACACAATTTCATAAGAATATAAATGTATGCAGGGTTAATGGACCAAGCACCCTCTTATGGGGGTCAAAATATGGATCCCACATGCTTAGAATTAGGATTCAATATAATTCTAGTGCTTGTGAGTTCTCCCTACCCAAAATGACAAAAAGGACTAGTCATGACCATAGATGTGAGATGCTCTAATTTATTTTTATGTCACTAATTGGTTTAAAATATTATTTTTGGTTAGCATGTTAATTACTTATTTTTATTGATTAATCTATTTAGTTATTTATGAAATGCTATTATTGACATTGATGAGACTATAGATTGAGACACTATTAAGTTTCTAGATATTTTACATTATCCTAATGTTATTTCATTATATAATTTTTTTATTTTGATTGGATAAATTTAACTTAGAATTACCTAATTATATATGATATTAGTACCATTTTTATAGTTGTAAGAACAATGAATAATGAGCTAGATTGGGCATGGAATTAAAATAACCATGCATAGCCAATCTAAATCTAGACCTTACTAATATCCTAGTTTACCAATCTTAAACCAATTTGCTTTATCAAAACAATTTACCAATTACAAAACCACCAAATATTTTTCTCATATATCATTAAAAATCAAACCTAACATCGTGATTGGACATATCATGAACAATAAAATCACATCCCAAAATGCTATCTTACCAAACATACACAACCTTAAAATCAATACCAAATCAACTATTTTTAATCAGCCATTATCAAATTAATATACCACTATATTCCAAAATCCATAACATAATATGCCTAAGTCAAAATCAAATAAGTATCCATGTATATATATATAAAAAAATTCAAAACATATACATCATATCAAAGTATAATCAATCATGAATGGGCATCAAGCCCTCACTCTCAATCTCACTCTCCCCACTAGTACTAGTCCCAAAATCCAACCTAGCACTTGATGACCCCACACCCCCTTGAGCTATGAGATGCCTCTTTCAATGACTCTCTCACTCCAGTAGCCAACTATGGTCCTCATAAAAGTTTGCATACCACTTCTAAAGGTCTATATACTCATCTATAATCCTCATACTCACTAATCCAAAATTATGTGGGGACATCCTATGCCTATCTAGCTCAGTCCTCAACTCATCTCTCTATCTCTTATTTCTCTAAGATATTTAATTGTCACTATAACAACTATATCAAACAAATGATCATAAACACTAGTTGTCACTATTTCTCACTCTATCAAACCCTCTACCACATCATCAGGTATATGCTATGTGAGCTCTCAGAGTGTTGAATCAATTATGGTCTCACAGTACTCATCATCTCCACTTCTTGTCCTATCATGTGATTCATCCTAAGCACCTCCCACTCTTCCTACACAGAAATTATGAAACTATGTTAGTTATATAATTTGAATTTAAACTCAGAAGCATAAACTTGTACATAATTTAAATATAATTACTGCTTACCTCCCATCATTTGGATCAACATAGGATCTTCATACTTGAGATCATCCCCTCTATCATTGGATATAATGGAGCCCACTGATGCCTAAAAGGCCATGTGGTATATGCCTCTATATATCCAACATCATCTACATTAAGAATATCTATAGTTAAATCTCATGAATCTAAGTTTATGGTTCTAACTCAGCCTTAGTGGGCCTCGCATGAGCTCTTGCCCTTGCTAGTGCATATGTACTCCTCACTCATACCCATACTAATGGGGGAACATCTTTTGGTACCCAAAACTATCTAGTCACATACTCATACTAAAATTTCTCATACACTCCAACCCAATGGTCATGTATCCAATAGTTGACCCTCATACACCACAACTACACTCCATCCTTAACCCACCAAAAAAATAACCTATAGGGCCTCCATATGATATCACAAGACACCAATACATCTAAAAATAATCTATAATGATCTATCTTAGGAGATCAGATAGCCAATGTACTCATCCACCACTTACCAAATGGTCATGGAGGTACCCATTCTAGCCTAGGTAATCCACTCACACCCCCAATAAATGCCTCCTATGTGAACTTATAAATATCCTTGTATAGGTGGCCAAGTATATTCCTACCCCATGAGAACATAGTGATATATATCTATATTCTAAACATGATCCTATGCATCCCATATTCAATCGACACTCCATTCCTATCCATATCAACAAATGAGGACACCAACATAGCCAACCACTTTCCAAAGTATGGAACACTAGAATGTACTATAATTAACAATACTATCACTCCTTATCTAATATATACTTCAAGGCACACCATCAAAATATATGGATGCATGATCAATAGCATCAACACCCATGTCATCCTGTAATGTCACCCACCATATACTAACTAGTAAATGCAAAATGGAATACACATCCTTTAGAGTCATAGCAATCTCCCCTATAGGAAGCTAGAAATTACATGTATATGCATTCCACATCTCATATAAGGTAATAATAATAAGATACCTATCCCACTATATTATGCTTAGGTCACACATATGAGCCAACCCTACCCTATCCATGATAACTCTCTCATCAGTAGACAATGGTAGCAACCTTAGTATCTCCATAACCTGGCCCCTACAAAACTCATTCATCCACACTTCACCTTGAAATCACCAAATAATACCATATATATATATATATATATATATATATATATATATATATATTACTCCATAATGCCAAATCACTATCCAAGCAAAAATAATAGCACATAACCAAGCAACATATTAGAAAATATGGCCTCTAGGACAATAGTGTTGGGTAAAAGATAGTAGTGCTAGACAAGAGAGATGGAACCTAGACAATAGCACTAAACACTAGGCAAGATCACTAAATCTTGGATAGGAGAATTAAAACTAGTGAAAATTGTCTTAGGCTACTTTAAATAGCTCAAAAAGCACCAAAATAGGCTTCAAAATAGACAAAAATCAAGAATTAAGCTTACTCACCAAGCTAACATCACCACCAACCTCAAACTAGGCTTCTAACTACTCAAACCAAGTCACATTAGGTGTTTATCTCCTCATCATGCCTCTCACTCTAGAGATCAAGATCTTAACCTAGTCAATACACAAATGAATCAAGAATCAATCCAATTTTCCTATATCAAAAAAAAAAATTATTAAATGCAAAATACCATTTTTCTCATAAATAGAACCTCATAACTCCAATTTGTAAATAATTTTCTTATATAGAATCATGATAATGGTACCTATTGGCCACTTTTTGGCCTACATACCAAGCTTATACTTAGATGAATAAGTTGACCATAATTCTAAAGCTTGAAGGTCAAACAATAGTTTCATGAACAAGCCTAGATTGGCTTACAAACCTTGGAAAAGCTAAGTAAAAATCCTTTTGGGCTAAGTCTTTACTTTGGAATTCTTTCAGCCTTTTCATTGCTAAGATTTTTTCTTTCGGGACACCTTTTTGGCTAAGTATTGAATTCTTTTAGATAAGTTTTTTGAGACAATTTTTTTTAAGGGGTAATTCCTTTAGACAAAATGTCTGAAGTGAAAGACAAAGACTAAATTCTTTCATGTAAATTGTTCCTCAATAATTTCCTTGAAGACCTATTTATTTTGGGAGATTTATTTTAGGTTTTTTGGGCTAAGCATTAGGAAATGTTTCAGACAATTTTTCTAAAATAAAAGTCCCAAAGGATTTTTCTCTCAGAAAGTGTACCAATCAAAATATCCAAAGGATATATTTTTCAAAGTGAAGTGGAAAAGATAATTTTCCCAAATGGATTTTCTCAGGAAAATGGTGTGATAAAAAGAAAACTTGAAGGACCATTTCTCAAATGTTGAAGGTCACTTTTCTTGACAAAAAGGGACCTTTTTGGGTTTCAAAGGGCATTCTAAAAGTTCTAAAGGGATTTTCAAGAATACTAAGAGATACTTTCCTTTTGGAAAGGTACTTTTAAAAAATGTTGAAGGGTATTTTTATTTTAGGAAGGGCACTTCTCAAAACCTCAAGGGTCCTTCCCTTTTGAGAGGGATGTTTTCAAGATTTTCAAGTGGACATTTCAAAAAAAACTAAAGTAAATTAGCTGAAGGAAAAAACCCATGGGAAGTGCCTGAAAGGATTGAGATGTTCACACTAGTGTCAAAGTTCAAGCTCAATAAATAGATATTCAGATTCAAATATTCCATGATGGGACCATAGATGTCAAAATGTAAACCCCTATAATTAGCTATATGGATTTGAAAAGTTTGAGATGTTTACATAGACATCAAATATGGGTCTCATAAAATAGGCCTTTTAAACCTAATAAAGATCAAAATAAGATACACAATCCATATACTTGCATCGACATAAATGGATACAAGAAAACTAATGTCCTTAGATTGGTTTTCCATTTATAGGAAAGATCTGGTCTAGGTTTCAAAGTATGAGTTGGTATATGTAATTAATGGAGAGGCCCTAATCCTTTAACATGGACACCATATCTACCAAATAGCTACTTGACATATAAGGAGCATGTCTCAGTCTATATTCAAAGATATAGTGATTTTGTCCTTATACATGTAGGACATACAATGTGAAAGAACACACCAAGTTTTTAATGAAAAGATCAAATCATTCACACTTAGTGGATATATGTGTCTACCTTTTACATGGCTCTCTTATCTCTAAAAAATATAGAATTGAATGCATGAGGGGCTTGAGGAAAATTGTGGTGATCTTGGATGGTTTATCTCATAGTCAAGGTAGTTTCATGCTTTGAATACAAAAGATCTTAAGGACAATAATGATTCATGTATCCATTTGTGACCCCATCTCCATTTTATCATGTAATTCCCCCTCTTTTCTCATCCCTTTTTGCTATATATAGAGGATTTTAAGTCTAAAAAAGATATCCCTCAATTGGTGATATAGTTACTCTATCAAAATCACCTTATAACACTCTCTTAAAGCAATAAGATGAATTTTTTAATTCTAGTTTGAAGTCAAGTGTACAATATTGGAGTTTTAATTTGTAAAATTCATTTCCCTTTTTATCATCTATAAATTTTCCATGTATCTTGATTTAATTATGTTAGTTCCTTATAGGTTATGTGAAGTGTTAGACATTGGTGCCTTCTTGAAGTGTTACAAGTTTACAGTGTCTCATACAGACCTATTTCTTTTTGTCCTTCAAATGATAAGGTTTCCCTTTAACTCCACAAAAAATAATTATGTTTGTGGCCTTGATAGAGGATAATATTATTTTTCTTCTTGGTTAAATTAATTAGTACTCATTAAGGCTTTCAAGCTAAAAGTGAATCATTTCATCTTTGGTGCATCACCATCCTTAGCTTAGGTTCCCCTTTCATGTTATCTTTCTCTCCCTTTTCCTTCCTTAGTTATATATTTTAGTGTGGGAAATAATACAATTTAAATCATTTGAGGAGATAGCCTCATTAAAAATCCTATAGGTTCAACCTCACTACAAGATACTCATAGCTTGAGGTTGTCCCAATATTATAGCTAGGAGTGAGAGAACCTAAAAAACTCTCCCACAAGGGTGTAATTATAGCCTACAATAGTTTATAGAATGCTTGGTAGGACATATTTTGAAGAAAATTAGTCAAATTTGATGCTATTTTGATCAATTTTAGTGGTTATAACTTTCATCTTTTAGTATCTGGCAACTTTGAAGAACACTTAGCAATCTAGTGGTAGAACACTAACTATATTTCATGCCAAAGGTGAATACAAGATCAACTTCTAGAGGTATTCATTTTTAATTTATTCAATTACCTTTAAACTCAATAATAAGGTTAAGATTTTATAAAACCCACCTATATATGGAAAGATTTCATCCTAAACCATTTTCAAAATCTACCTCTAGAAGATCTTTGTTGGGTCCTTTCACTGTCATGGTAACCCCTAAAGCTTTCCCTTTTATGGATTTTAATGGTCAGATACCTTTGAACCTATAGTAGTATGTTCCTATTCTAGTTTCATCCCTTAAAATTGTTCCTTATTTTAAGGGAAACCAATCTACAACCCCCTTTGATCACCTTAGGGATATAGCCAACTTTTGCAATATTCATAACATTAGTGAGGAAAATGTAGCTGATCAAGTTATTAGCCATCTCTTTCAAGGGTTAATCCATAAAATTATATAGAAACCTTACTAATAAATCCATCACATCATGGAATTAGTTAGCTGATGTATTGTGTAGGATATTTGAAGACAAGAGTGACAACTTGTCACTTATTAAACAACTAACGTCAATCAAGAGGGCTCCTCATGAGATTATGTAAGATTTCAATACCAAGTTTCCAAAGACATGGAATAGAATTTTAGTCTCTATTAGGCCAACTCATAACTATTATTTACTTTGCTATTTGAAATCTCTTAATAGATATAGTGTAGTAATTATTTCATCTATGAGAGAAAACACATTATCAAATGCCTATGAGGTGGTGATCAAAGTAGAAAATGATCTAGTTTAAGCTGGTAGCTTATTCCTAGTCCTCTAATGCCTCTTTTACTTGAAATTAAATCACCCCTTATGGTTATTCCCACACTTGAATTATTCATAAAACTCCAATAATTGATGTTATAGCTTCACCTCAGCAAGATAAGGCCTCCACTAGTGGATCAAGTGATTCCCAAGAGCAAAAAAACTACCTAGAACTTAAGAGCATCCTCCAATCATTAGGAGATTATGTGGTAAATGTGAAGAGGTAGTAGGCTTAGTTAAATAAACCTTATCAAGATGCATATCATCCTTAAAAGCAATCTTATCAAGTAAATAAGCCACCCTACAAAGGAAATATCCTAGGATAAGGTCAAGGATAGGGGCAGCCTAGCTATGCTAGACAAAATAACTATGATCCAAATGATACATGGCCTTCCAACTCCTTGGTTCTTGTTCAAAATAATATGGCTCAAGACGCTGAAGGGACAATACCTTGGGATCAATATTTTATGATATCCATTATCCAAACTAATGGTTTTAACTAGGCATTCAATGACTAATGGTAATAAGCTATTGCTTATGGATATAATCAAGATCTTATGTCTCAAAATACATAGATCCCCATGATGAAAAAACTAGGATAGTATCCACAAGTCTAAGGATCTGATCAAGTACCAAACCAACTAGATACTATAATGGTCATTAGTGAGCATGAATAGTGTTATACACTCAATTAGCAGGCTAGTTCTATCCAAGCATACATTCCACAGTGGTAGTTAATACAAGGTTCAAAATAAGGAATATGGATGGTAATCATGATGTATTCAAAGATCTTCCTACTATTACTCTATTACTATCAAAGCCAAGTGAACCTACTACTACTCCAAAGGTTCTAATAGCTCTAAAGAATTAGAATCAATGGACCCATTTTGATCCAAAAAAATTAAAAATTCAACAAACAATAGTAGTGGCCCCCAAAGCATAGGTGAAGGTTGGTTGTCCACCAATCAACATTGTTGAGCAAATGAAGAAGTCTAGTGTGAGTGTACCAATGTGGGACATTCTTTCCATGCCTGGTCAAATAGATATCCTTCAAGAAGGTTTGTCTAAGATAGGTGTTACAAAAACTATAGATAAATAACCAAACAAAGAAATTGAGGTCCTCACCAATTTGACCCAAGGTCCTATGGGAGAAGGATCAAGTAAGTTGGTCAAACCTCCTCTATTTTATGTTTCATTAATCATTGGTGATTCCTTAGTGTATAATTGTTTGGTAGATAGTGGAGCTAGAACTTCAATAATACCAAACCTTATATATAATTATTTGAACCTCAAATATGAGCCACATACTAAAGAAGTTATGTAGATTTAAGGTTATTCCACAAAACCATCTAGTATTATCAGAGGTCTCAGCTTGACCCTGCATATTTTTCTAGGTGTTTTAGTGGCTCAAGATGTGTTGATTTTAGATGTGCCTCCTTAGCTTGCATCATAGCTTTCTATAGAATTCATAGTGAAGATATGAGGTTATCTCATAGTATATTGGTCGTACATGGCATTCAAAACAAGGTATGGGACTAAGGTATCAATAAATTCTAATCCCATAGCATAATTTCAAATTAAACACCATTATCCAGATAGCATAAACCTTAATTGTACTATCCTTGATGAGGATGAACTTACAATTTGTTGATAATTGAATACTTATCTTGAGGATATTCTAGACCTATTCTTGGATGAGCTATGGGTGATAATCAATTTCTAAACCCTTTGGAAGGTGTTGAAGAAAGAGATGGGTGTCTATTTGCTACATGAATAAAATCAACTCATGTCTTCCCTCATTAGACCTAAAGAAGACCTCAATGGTTATGGAAGTTATTCTTTGATGTTTCAAGGAGAAAAAATGGAGTAGGTGTAGGGGAAATACTAGTTTCCCCTTCTTATATTAGGGGAAATACTATGGAAAGTGCTTTTCTTCTTATAGGTTCCAATTTAGTTGCTCTTATAATGTAATTAAGTATGAGGGTCTTATCTATGGCCTTCAGTGGGCTGGTAAGAGGGGAATTAAGTAGTTACAAGTATATGGGGATAGTGATCTTATAGTGAACCAAGTTATGCGCCTAAACATTAAGAAGAATACTTTGATGAGGTATTACAAAAATAGAGTATGGGACCTAATTGAAAGTTTTGAAGCCTTTAACATTCAACCTATGCCAAGGAACTAAAATTAGCATGCTGAGATGTTGGTAATTGTGGGAGCATAGTTTGATATCCAAAATGAGTTTAAAAATACCAAATTACAACCACATGTTAAAGTAGTAGTGATATTATTAGTGCCAAATAATGGTGCTTATTGGAATGTCTTTGATAGTGACAAGAAGATTGTTTGTTTCATGTAGCAAGAAGAATAGTTTTCCTCAATGAACCAAGATACATTTTAACATTAGTATGAGGATAAAATTATTCAACTAAGGTCTAAAAAACTTCCTAAAGGGATGGTCACCCTTGTATGTCTTTTCCATGAGGGAGACCATATGAGGAAAGACAAGGTAGTGATGTCAATTGATGAGTAGAACTATGAAAAAGTCCTTATTTTCAAGGACAAGCTCCTCAATATTGGGAAGGTAATAAATGAGGTAGAAAGGCATGCTTTCATTAAACATTGTAAGGAATATTTAGACATATTTACTTGGGAATATAGTCATCTGAGAGGCTTTTATCTTAAGATATCCCAACATACTATAAAACTAGAGGCCAATGCTAAGCCTATGAGGTAGAAGAAAAGACTTTTCAATCCAAAAATTGAAGAGCTAATGAGGAAAGAATTGACCAAATTGATTGAATCTAATATCATTTTTCCCATCAAAAACTCCTCATGGATAGCCAACCTTGTACCTATGAGGAAGAGGAATGGTGAGATCTAATTGTGTGTTGAATTCAAAGACTTGAATAGGGTCTATTTGAAATATCACTACCCCTTACCATCCATGGAGAAACTCCTTCAAATGGTTGTTAGCTAGGGATGCTTCTCCCTTTTGGATGGGTACTTAGGATATAACTAGGTGCTAGTAAGAGAAGAAGATTAGTACAAGACTACCTTCAACACCAAATGGGGCACATATGCTTATAATAATATGCATTTTGGCCTATAAGAATTTGGGGCCACTTTTCAAAGAAAAATTGACATGGCCTTCCAAGGATTTCTAAATTAGATGGTGCTTGTCTACTTGGATGACATAACATTTTTCTCTAAGAGGGCTAGTAATCACTCAGATAACCTAAGATTGATCTTTGAAATATGGAGGGAATTTGGGATCTCTTTGAATTATAAGAAATGTGTGTTTTGTTCCATGAGGGAAAACTTTTGGGACATATAATCTCAAAATAGGGATTACCTATCGATCCTTATAGAATAAGTTCCATCTAAGCCTTATCCTTACCCAAACATAAAAAGGGACTCCAAAGTTTCCTTAGGAAAATAAACTTTATGAGAAGGTTTATACCTAATTTTGAAAACTTGGTCAAACCCATACTACTATGCTAAAGAATAACAAAGTGTTCACTTGGTCAAATAAAGGTAAATCAACATTTGAGGCTATCAAGCAAGCCATTACCCAAGCACCCACACTCATGAATCCTAATTTCTTAAGGTATTTAATATTGTATACCTTTTCCAATATTGATAATATATAAGCTATGATGATGCAAATGAATGGTGAAAGACTTGAGTAGCCAATAGCATTTTTTAGTTAGGGGATTGAGGGGTATGAGGTGAAGTATAATTTCATAGAAAAACAAGTATTTGTAGCAATAAGAAGCCTTAAACATTTTATGCTAATTCTCTCTAAAATCTATCTTATGGTGACTCATCTTGGAGTGAGAGACTTCCTTCTTAACAAAGAATTAAACAAAAAGAATGTTGTTTGGATTATTAAGGTCATGGAGTGTCACATGGAGATCAAGGTCACTAAGATAATGAGAGGAAAAGGCTTGTGTGGGAATATGGTTTATGACCTTCATAAAGATAAAGAGGTTATCTTGGTGACATGAGATAACATAGATAGATTAAACTCCACCTCACACTAGTTGGCTCCAAGATATGACATGTTTCCTGATAATAAGTGAGTGCCCTCAAGGTATGGACAAGGCAAAGAGAAGGTATTTTAGACTTTAGTCCATACCTTATGCATTGGTTGATGTGGTTTTGTTAATAAAGGACCTCAATGGAGTGATCCTAAGGTGCATAGATGATGACCAAATGACAAAGCTCTTAGAGCAATTCCATGATGGGCCTATAAGAGGCCATTTTACTCTAAGGACTACATTGGAAAAAGTGATGAGAGTTAGTTATTATTGGCCCAGCCTCTTTAAGGATGTATATGCATGGGTAAGAAAGTGTCAAAATAATGATTTCTTTATGGGTGATAAAATATTGGCAGCCTTTCCTCTCAACCCAATTCAGGTAGAGAAACCCTTCATGCTATGGGGGCTAGATTTCATAGGAAGGATCAACCCTCCATCAAGTGTAGGGCATAGATGGGTGCTTACTGCAATTGACTACTTCACTAGGTGGGTGGAAGACTTTGTATTGAAATAATCTAATGAAGATGTATTCCTAGACTTCTATGATAGCATTGTGAATAGGTTTGGTGTTCCATCCACTATCATTTCTAATAATGCATTAGCATTCCTTAGTCTAAAAATGAGTGAATGGGCTCTCAAGATGGAAATATACCTTATCACCTCTTCCAACTATTATTCTAAATGAAATGGATTGGTTGTGTCCACAAATAAAAATGTGCTAAGATTCATTAGGATAAATATGGAAGAGAATCAGAGGACATGGAACACTAAACTAAAGACAACCTTGTGGCCTGATAGGGTGACTCCTAAAGCTACCATTGGAAATTATCCATATGTATTAGTATATGGAAGGGAGGCCAAGTTGCCCATTTCTCTTGAGATACCTACATTAGAACTAGCCCATTAACTAGAGTTGATGGAAAATGAGCCCATGCATGTGAGACTGGAAGAACTCATCGACCTTGAAGAAATGAGAGGCCTTGCAATAAAACACTAGATTCACATGAATCTCTAGTCTAGAAATCCTTTGACAGGAGAGACATAGCAAGGGACTTCAAATAAGGGGATCTAGTCCTCAAGTGGGATTCAGCTAAGGCAAATCTAGACAACCATACCAAATTTGATAGCTTTTAGACTGGTCCTTATTTGATCCATGGTTTCAAACAACATAATGCTTTTTAGTTGGCCCAACTAGATGGATAGGTACCACCCATATCAGTCAATGGTATTCATCTAAAGCCTAGCTATTAGAAGAGTTTGTAGCCATTGTATATATTGTATATTCTTTTATAGTTTTTCATGTTCTCTCCTAAGTGCCTTATGTACATATTTATAGTCATGTGTTTTTCTTCCATAAGTTCCTTGGGAATAGTGTTTGTTTTGTTTTTGTTCACCTTATTTCTTCAAGAGTAATTTCCAAAAAGGGTCAGTTTTGTATCCAATTTTAGACCAGCTTAGTTGTACAGGCTAATGAATCCATGCCTAATGGACTAGATGAGGGAAGTAGTCTAAGTTCTCAAGCATAATAGGCATGCTTCCTTGAGAGTCACCAAAGATGTTGGCCATTTTTTGACCCACATACTAAGATTATGCCTAGATGAATAAGCTGAGAAAAATTCTAAAGATTGAAGGTCAAATAATAGTTTTGTGAACAAGTCTGAAAGGGCATATAGACCTTAGAAAAGCTAAGTACAAAGCCTTTTGGGCTAAATATTCACTTTAGAATTGTTTCATCCTTTTTATTACTAAGATAGTTTCTTTTAAGACCCCCTTTTTGGCTAAGTGTTGAATTATTTCACACAAGTTATCTAAGAATTTTTTTTTGAAGGGGTAATTCATTCAAAAACAATCTTTGAATCAAAAGACAAAGATTGAATTCTTTCAGGGAAATTGTTCTACAACAATTTCCTCAAAAACCTATTTCTTTCAGGACATTTGTTTTAGGTCTTTTGGGATAAGTACTGAGAATTATTTTAGCCATTTCCTCTAAAATAAAGGGCTCAAATGATTTTTATCTCAAAAAGTGTACCAAGCAAAATTTTTGAAGGATATCATTTTCAAAGCTAAGTGGTCAAGATAATTTTTCCAAAGGGATTTTCTCGAGAAAATGGTTTGATACAAATAAAAACCCTAAGGACCATTTTCCAAATGCTAAAGGGTACTTTTATTGATAAAAAGGGACCTTTTCAGGTTTTAAAGGGCATTTTCAAAGTTTCAAAGGGATTTTTCAAGAATACCAAGAGATACTTTCCTTTTGGAAAGGTACTTTTTGAAAATGTTGAAGGTATTTTTCTTTCGAGAAGGGCACTTCTCGAGGAAAATAAGGGATTTATTAAAACCCAAAGGGTCCTTCACTTTTGAGGAGGATGTTTTCAAAATGTTAGAGGAGATATTTGAAAAAAAACCCAAAGGAAATTGGTCAAGGGAATAAACCTATGGGAAAGTAGCTAAAAGGATTGAGACATTTGTGCCAGTATCAAAGTTCAAGCTCAAAAAATAGCTCTTGGGATTCAAATATTCAATGGCAAGCCCACAAATGTCAAAATCTAAACCCTTTTAAGTAGCCATTTAGATTTGAAAAGTCTGAGATGTTTTCATAAATGTCAAAGATGGGTCTCATAAAATATGCCTTTTAGACCTAATAAAGATCAAAAGAAGATATACAATCCATAGACTTACATTGACATAAATGGATACAAGAAAACCAATGTCCTTAGATTGGTTTTCCATCTATAGGAAATATCTAGTATAAGTTTCAAATCATGAACTAGTATACATAATTAATGGAGAGACCCTCATCCTTCTACATGGCCATCATCCATGAAAAATAGCCACTTGACATAGAAGGAGCATGGATCCATCTAGATTAAAAGATATAGGGATTTCATCCATACACATGAAAGACATGAAAAGTGAAGGAGCATGACAAGTTTTTAATGTAAAGATCAAAT
This sequence comes from Torreya grandis, assembly GCA_037957365.1. NCBI lineage: Eukaryota > Viridiplantae > Streptophyta > Pinopsida > Cupressales > Taxaceae > Torreya > Torreya grandis. The sequence continues at coordinate 371,248 of JARHVA010004695.1, forward strand.
CATTCACACTTGGTGAAAAATGTAGTTGACTTCGACATGGATCTCTCAGCTCCAAAAAAGAGAAACTTGAATGCATGAGGAGCCCGGTAAAAGTTGAGGTGATCTTGGATGGTTTATCTCATGGTCAAGGTAGTTACATGATTTGAATACAAAAGAGCTCAAGGATAACAGTGGTGGTTATAACCATTTATGACCCCCCTCTCCATTTTCTCACACAATCCCCCCTCTTCTCTCATCCATTTCTTCTATATATAGAGGCTTTTGAGTTTAAAAAATAGATCCCTCAACTGGTGATAGAGTTACTCTATCAAAATCAACTTGTAACACTCTCTTAAATAAATAAGATGAATTTTTTTATTCTAGTTTGAAGTCAAGTGTACATTATCAGAGTTCTAATTTGCAAAATGTATGCCCCTTTTTATCATCTATAAATTCTCAATGTATCTTGATTTAATTCTATTAGTTTTTGAAGTTTGTGTAAAGTGTTAGACATTAGTGACTTATTGAAGTTTCACCAAATTATAGTGTCTCATACAAACCTATTTATTTCTATCCTTAAAATTGTAGGGTTTACGATTAACCTCCACACAAAATACATATACTTGTGGCCTTGAGATAGGATCAGATTAGTCTATCTTGGTTAAATTCATTATTAGTCATTAAGGCTTTTAGGTTAAAAGTGGATCATTTCATCTTTGGTGCATCACCATCCTTAGCTTAGGTTCGCCTTTCATGTTATCTTTCTCTCCCTTTTCCCTAGTCATTAATATATTTTAGTGTGGTAAATTATCTAAAGTGAAGCATCTGAGGAGCTAGCCTCATTAAAATCTTAGAGGGTCAACCTCACTACAGGATACCCACATCCTGAGGTTGTTATAATACTATAGATGGGAGTGAAGAAGATTGAAAAACTCTCCTAAAAGGGTGAAATTCTAGCCTACAACAGTACCTTAAACATAATGCAAGCTTTTCTTTCTTATTACCTCATTTGACTATTATAGCACACACATATCTATACCCTTCTTATACCCAAACACATGCCTTGATCATCACCAATTAAAAATTGTTCCAATTTCAACAACTAAATCTAATAAATCAAACAACTTCTCAATCAATTCAAACTATACGAACCTTGTTTCTATTATTACACCACAATTCATCACTTTTGGCTAAACATCCTCTATCACAATTTTAATTCCTCTCCCCAAAAGGGGTGCATCATTCCTACTATTATTATTCCTACACTTACCCAACATAGCCATCCACTCTCATAAGTGGATACACCATGATTCTTACACCTTCAATATTTATATTATTAGATTTAGCTTAGATCATTCAAAATAAATAGTGATTCAAATCTATGGGTCACTCAACTTCACTCAGGACATTTAGAGGGATATACCTTTAGCTTATAGGCACATAAAATATTCATATATAATGGTTCAAACCATATAGATCCATAGTGATTTTTTTTTATAGGCACATATAATATTCATATATAATGGTTCAAACCATATGGATCCATAGTGATTTCTGATTATAGAAACATAAACCATTAAAATATAGTGGTTTAAATTATATGAATTCATAGTGAATTTGATATAGACTTAGACTCAAATACCAAATTTTAGGGCATGTACATTACTACATGTCTCACACATACAACTTCATAGAGCATGACACATTTATATAATTAGATAGTAGACTACAAGCATAGTGTAGTGCATAGTATTTTGGTCTCTAGTTTTGTACATGAGGCATGGAAATATATGTCATTTTTCTTGTGGTTGTATAGATTTCTAGATTATACATATGCATCACTCACATACCATATTTGAGGGCATGGCACTAATTTTCATGTTTTTCATCATCCAAGATTATATAGATGGAATAGAAAGACATCTCATTCTCTTCTTACACATTGCCTAGATTTTTAGATTACACCTAGTATTACCCAGGTTGTCACCAAGTTGTAATGCATGACAATCTATAGTGCTTGGTCCATTATATTACCCAGACCCAAACTACATGAGTTTGTGTGAGATAAAGGACAAACATTGGTTTTGGGCCTCAGAGTATTTCTTAGTTCTAGTTTAGATATTTAAAGTGGGGGTATGACAAATTTTGCTCTTCACAACATACATATTCTATACACACATTCTAGATTACATGAGTTAATGTGGGATAGAGGGTTGACATTATTTTTGGGCCTCTGAGCATTTCTCATTTTAGTCAAATTCAACATAAGGAGAAAATATTTCCTTCCTTCTCCATGTTACATGGATTCCAATTTCAAATTCAATGTAGGGGGCATCAATTTTAGGGAATCTTTCTTTCTCTAGGAACTATTCATCTCTCCACCCACTCCCCTAGGTAGGAAGTGAGTTAGACCCTTTGCTATAAATGTATCTCCATGTGAGTAGGTTTAGGTAAACATTCCTTTATTTTTATTTTACTCTAGTACTCCATTTCATTGTATCACTAGAATAAAGGGGGGGGGGTGTATACACCCTAAATTGGCCAAGCAACCACATGTATCTTGTCTTTTCATAGTCTTTTCATAGGAGACTCTAAATATAAATTATGAGCCTTGTTTACAATAGCCATGTCTATTTTTTTAATTATCTTGGTATTTTTTCATGATTGAATCGCCTTTGCTTATTCCTAGTCATTCCAATATTTTTGAAGGGTCATTTCACCTCTGCCAAGTCATATTTCCCATTATAATTCCATCCCTTAAGTCCTGAGCTTATAGGATATGAGTGCCAAAATTAGACTATAGCATTGGACCCCAGGGTGTTCATTTCCATTGCTCCTATCTAATTACATTTTCAAGCCCCAACAATTAGGTTTGCTCACTTGATGAGTCCCAAGCCCTACTTAAATTTGTCCTTATGTTTTTCTTATCTTTCTAATGTCATCCAAATGCAAATAGACTTCCCAAATTCAAAATTAAGAGTCTCTTATATAAACGACTTCATAAGGCATTTTATATCTAGCACTTACTATTTTGGCACATTACATAATTAAAATCAATCAATAGTATAGCTCATAAATCTCTATCACACATAGACTTACATGCTTGATCAAAGAAGGGCCAAAGTGAAAGTTAATTATTATATCTACTATGTGCATTGATTGTGAATGTTCCCTAAGGGAGAAGTACATTTGATCTAAGACCCTAGTTTGAAGGTTAATGTAGATAGTGATCAAGACAATAGGGGTTATAGATCATGAAATCATACTTCCCCTAACCTAGTTTTTCACCCTTATGATTTTTGTGTATTTATTGTTTTATGTGTGTAGATATACCCATGGTTTTAAGATTGAAATAGATATATAATGAGCTCTATTGACATCTAACATCTGATTTTTCATATACAAACTCATATATGGACAATGGATAAAATACAAAAAAATTAGGTCTCTGGGACAATAGTGGTAGAAAATAACTATAACATCAGACCATCAGATGTACTATTTAAATTCTCCTTTCCTTTCACTAAATGAAATATATATCTAGTTTCCTGACATCTTCTAAGTCTTGTGTAGCAGTTTTTAACACTTGAATCATTCATTTCAACTTGTTTTTTGAGATAAGTTTATTTTTTCTATATGCAATTAAATTTTATTAAACTGATAAAAGCATGTATTTTTACTATATTTTATTGGATTTTTTCCTTGATCTAAACCCTTTATTGTCTAGGAACTATACCCTAGTTTCTCAAAAATAATAATATAGTTTCTCTTCATCTAGTCAACATGCATAAGAGTGGGTTGCTCAATGCCTCTTGGGGGCCTAATTACACCTCATTGCACTTTGTAACTACCATATAATAATTTATTAACCATTTTTGGCATGTTCATTCCTTAGATAATGACTAGTGAAGTTGAGTCATTCCCCAACACTTCATCCCAATGCCCAACAACTCATTCAAGACCATCAATTTGAAGGCCAATTCATGGAAGGAGATATAAGAGGACCATTATAGCTAATATAACTAAAATATGAGTTGTATATGGTCATTTATTACCCCTATCTTCTCCATCACACCATTTCCACTTTCTTTCCCTTCTTATTCTACTATATATTTAGGCCATAAGGCCTTAATTTGTATCCCTCACCTATCTATGAGGAAATTATGCTTAGATTTATACTTAATGAACGTATTTGACTATTAATGGATGGTTTTATCTTGTCCATTATTGATCTATATTGTGTGTATACTTGTTTTGATGTGTATAAGAGCTATAAATTTAACGTTGGCATGTCCTTTCCATACTTACATGTTGATAAATGGTTTTATGCATGTTTTATGATGTGTCAAAGGCTTGTGATCATATTTGGAGTGTAACTTTATTGGATTTGTCTCAAGATAGGCTTCTCACCCTTCAAATCTAAGTTATATCCACTCACCATGACCTTCATATAAAACACTTTTTGATAGAATCTTTGGAGGTAGTACTTTAGTTAATGATTAGTTCATTAGTGTTGTTAGGGGTTTAACATTATGTGGATAAGCAATATTGGTGCATGACCAACCCTTATATTAGGTTTATTTTATGAACATTATCTATCCCTTTTCACCCAAAATTAATAGGTCTTATTGAAATAAGCCTAAATACATGAACCAAGGGAGATAGCCCCATAACCTAAAGGTCTAGTCTAGTAATAGGTAACCCACAACCTTGGGTTATTCCCATGTTTGTCTAGCCTTGAATGTAGTACTAAAATACCTAATTTAAAGGGTGAAATTTGGAGTTCTAATAGTTATTTCATGACTGATGGGATGGATTTAAGCATTATATGATTCATTAGAAACATATCCATCATCTTAAGTATCTTCAAGCACTCACGTACAAGGATTATAGTTAAAATTTCATGACAAGTGTCATCATAATGTCACCATCTCATGGTAAAAATAATTGCTCCTGATAGTTCATTATTATTAATGTCTACTGTGATTAGTTATGCATACACATGGGGTAGATTTATCTCATTCACTTCCTTATCAATAGCCCTATAATCCATTCCAATTCCATTATGATCCTTATCAACCTTATTTTGACCCCTACCATCCCTACATTCACCCTTGTCAGTAATATGACAACCCCTATTAGGTGTATGATCATCTTCAATGCTAATGATACCTATCTAACTCTCTTTGTTAGCCTCATTCACCTCCATGTAAACCTAATTATTATCTTAATCATTCATGGAAACATCATGATATTCCTAGTTAGCATACTCATGTTCAAAACCAATCTATAATCAAGTCTTAAACAAGCTTTATTGAGTTATGAGAGACACATGGTGGAGATTGATGCACTAAAAATGTATGGTGAATAAATTCCTATGCATGTTATCAAGATCATAAGAACCTTATTGTAGTAGGATAAGAAAGTGTGGGAATTTTTCATGATATAATGTCATTCATGGATTAATGGTGACATTTTGATGTGGAGGGTCCAGTTTCAAACATTGAGGAGAGGTTAACAGGATATGAGGGATAACAATTTTATCTTCATCAGCCTTCCTATAACATCTTCCATTGAAAATCCTATCATCCCTCAAAAGTTTAAAAACAATGAGTGTTAAATCCCTCAAATTTCCTCACAATCCCTTCAAATTTTTCCTATTTGGAGGTCTATCCAAGATAAAGTATAAAATGAGTGAAAAGTATACATTGAGAAGAGTAGTCAACATGAGCAGATCTCTAATCAATCAAGGCCATAGTTTGAATCCCACCTAAAATAATAGATTGAACTTTTAGATAAGCACCTATATTAGTTAGTGGTAACTATAAGAGAATTTTCATCCTAGTAGGAAGTTCCTGCATTCATGCCCAAGGATATAACACATGAAAAAGAAGAAGCCCATACATCTAAGTTTCAAACATAGAATAAAATAATACAATTAAGGGAAATAAAAGATGAATCAAGAATAAATCAAAGTTTTGAAGTGAAAGGTATATCAAAAACTACTTAGAGCCTACCCCACCCTCCTCAAGAAGCTAAGGCATTTCCATCATGGAAATATATTCAAGGCAATGTGCAATAGAAGAAGGAGTTGATAGTTATCAAAGATGAGCAACTAAGGAAGGAAAATGAAGCATCCATGGCACCACTAGATTTGGCTTCTCTTATTTAAATCTTCCAAGGATCCTCCATGCCACTTCATGATAAGGAGCCTACTATTTGTGAGACAAATTAAGAAGATTTAATTATAGTGACAAATGATGACGGTCATGCAAGTGAATAAGAATAAGAAATCATTATTGGGATACCCCTTACTAAGGATGAGTATGAATAAGTCTTCCATAATGAAAAAGAGGATGAGTTTCAATAGATTAATTCTATGTAAGATAATCCATAAGGAAAAGACACTTCAATTGGATGACAAAGAGATGATTCCTAAGATCTCCTTGATGATAGGATAACCACTCTTTATCATGATAGTCCTGAAGAGTGGGAAAGTGAAGAATTTATTTAGTGCAGAGCAGTTGCAAGGAAAGGTGATAAATTGTAAGTGTTGTAAAACTAGGAGAAGGTATGTGTTAAAATGATTGTAGTTTTATTTAATAGAAAAGACCCCTTATTTGTTGCCAACGTGAGCTTGTTTTTATGCATGAGATACCAATAGTTGATGAGAGTTTGAAGTCTAATCATGATTAAATAAAGTGTCAAGGTCATAATGATGACTTGTGGTATTAGTGTATAGGAATTTATAATGAATATTAGACCATTCAAAGTCTCACATCTCATATAGAACATATTGAAGATATATTAGGTGTTGATCATATCAAGTGTTATCCATAAGGAGATCAGAACCAAAATGATAAAAAGATTGATAAAGTGTTTTCTAAAATATTACCTCAGGTTGACACCCCTAAATACAAACTAAGAAAGTATATATTTCCATTTATCATGCCTCATTAAGTTCAAAATGTCCACCATAAGGATCTTAACAAGTCACCATATCATATGAAGCAGAGTGAAGGCACAAACCAAGACATGGTAGATCAAGAGCACCTCATGACTAAGGCAAAATTAGTGTTTTTAATTCTAGGAAGACAAGTGTGGAATGATTATGACTAGGTTTTGGTCTCATATATCCAACCCAAAAACCTAGGGGTAGATAAAGAGGATCCAACTACCCTCTTAAGAGGCCATTACCATGACAATGTCTTTAGTTGTAAGTGAAATGCCTTATTTAGTAGACATTACCTAATTATAATTCAATCATCATGTGGAAATATGACCTCATTTATCCAACTTGATCAAACAAGATACCCTTTTAATCCTATAGGAGAAAGGAGGTGTTTTATAGTGTTTTTTGTCTTGGTTTCAATAAGTGTCAACACAAGTGTGGGTAGTTTGCTACTTAGTTGCTTTGGTGTCTTTTCTTCTTTATTTCCTTAGGTGTTAGTTGTGTTTATTAGGTATACATGTTATTTATTTTATTACCCTTGTGTTTTCTTATGATTTTTTTAGTCCTAAAAGGTGTCTTTATGTGTTAGATCTATTTGGCAGTCCAAGATAATCATCAAAGCTATGATGTCATGTTTGAGTCATCATCATGAAGAGTGAGTGGATTATCCTGACTAAAAGGATGGTCAACCCATATGAGTCAAAAAAAATGTTTTAAATTTGTCTTTCAAGGACAAATTCCAACCCATACAAGTAATTTTTTTATGACACTCACCCAAGCCTACACATGTTGATCTCTTACATGGTGTTGTATTTGTTGATCTCATTTAGAACATTGTTAAGATTGTTAGAGGTGTCATAAAATATGATTATGAAATCATGTGTCATGGTTGTCCTAGGTCTATTAGTTATGTGTGCTAGTTACCCATGATGGTCATTATGTAAGTGGAAGAGTTCATAAAGCTTTGGAGGCCTAGAAGGATGGTCTTAAGCATGTTTAATAAGCTTAAGGATCCTTAGCAGAAGTTGAAGCAATTTGACAAGATTGAAGCTTCTATTGTTCATGGTTTTAGGTATATCTAAGCCATATCAATAATGGATAACTTTTTTAATTGGATGAATGGTGTCCAAGCCTCATTTAGTTCATAGTGTAGATCCTAATAATGTGTTTAAAGTCATTCTTTATGGCCTATTTGTTTAAGATTGTTTGAAACCTTGAATAGCCCTTTCAAAGCACCAAATGATCCTAAAACATGACAAATGAGTATATATTCCTTATAAAACCTTTGTAAATGGTAATATTTCAAGTATTTTATTGTTTATAAAGGTCTTAAAAGAGTGTATAGGCCATGACCAAACATTTTATATCCTTGAAGGTCCATTTTAAAGCTCATAATCACTACCCACTCACCAATTGGGTCCCAAATTTGGGAAAAAAAAATATTCAACTCTCCCTGCCATACCATAAATTTTAAAATATCATTTAGATCATGTTTTCCCTCCCTTTTCATTCCAATTATAGTTTAAGGCTAGAAACATGGAGAAAATGCAAGAAAGGGAGAGTTTTCAAGTGTTTCAATAGGTTGTATGGACTTGTACAATTAGGTCCTTACATACAAGTGTCATATGTTTCATATGGGATCATTTTAGGATTTAAAATCAAATTTAATGTTAAAAAGATACAAAATAATCTAAAACCATTCATCTCTCTTCACCAAGCTCCTTGGTAGTCCAGTCAAGTTTTCAAGTTTTCACTTATTATGTATAGGAGAGGGAAGTAAAATATATAAAACTTTTGTGAAATTAAGGTGTTATATTGATCTTATTATTATTTTAAATTATCTACAAATACATTCGCAATACTCTATGAACAAATTCTAAAAATCTGGGCACTCTAGTGATCTTCTTCATCTATGTAGGGAGTTAAAATGATAATGATTTTGGTGAATTTTTTAATATTTTATTAAAATAAATGATTGGTATGTGTTATTAAGGTTATTATATACCATATCCATCACTCTCCACTTATGGTTTACAATTGTGTGGGTGTGACAACAAAAAAATATTCATTTTCTCTCTATTTTTAAATTGTAGACAGGTTTCCCTATGTTGAAGGGTATTAAAATATTGATAATATAAGTGAATGGTGGCTATGGGATATGTAATAGTTCCTTTAAATCCACCTTAACCTATATTAATTCCCTGTACACTTAACTGAGCCACCCCAAGACGACATAACCTCTTCATGGTCCTATATCATAACCATGACTATTGTATATGTAATAATAGATTCTTTCTTAATGCTTGTAGAGAATCTTAATGTTACTTTAGAGGCATATACTTAATCCAATTATTTATCAATTATCTATAATTACTTTTCATATACTTCATTTCCATATGCACTTCCCTTCTTCACTCTCAACCTATTTTATAATGTCGAACTCTCACTCAGTAACCATGAACCCTACAAGGTAGACTTGACATATAGGGTGCTCAATCTTGGAATGGGGTATAGAAAGTTGAAGGGAATAAAATAAGATTAAAAGGGTATATAAGACATGTAAGATATAAGGTAGGTTCAAGAAATATTAATGGCATCAACATATCCCAAAATAGGTTAATACATTCCAAGCAACCCCTTAGCCACTTTCAGGCCTTTCTATAGGCTAGGGAGGATGGAATGTTGATTGAAGAAGATTGTATAAGATTAATATATCTTAATAAAATTAATAGAGAAAATTAAAAGGTATAGAGACAAATGAGTAGTGGAAAATAGGGTTAACACATCTCCAACACCCCAAGTTAACAACTCAGTCCGGATCCTAATAGAAGCAATGCTATGACAACATGGTTGGAAGGACCTAACAAATGATAAGGTTTTGATGAGTTTAAATATGTTTGAAGGAGCTGTAAGGAGCATGAATATGTTATAAACATTTTTATTATTCATGAAACATCTGTCACCCCTTAAATAAGATACTTATAGTAAGAGGCCCATAATATCCACCTACATGCCTAACTATATGTGGAGAGCAAATTGGACATAAACCTAATATAATAATTTTTTAGAATGAAAGGAACACTTTAAAATAAGAAGCTGATAGGAAGGATAATAGTAATTGATAAGTGAAGAAATCACCTTCAATATAAGGGGTCACCCTTTAATGAGATAACATAGTCAAGGTGTAGGCAGGCAAAGTAACATGAGATAACCAAACTAAGAAACCATGTATATGGATAATGTGTAAACGAGGAGGATAAAAATTATTTTATTAATGGTTATTAATAATATAATAATAATTTAATATATTTTATAGGTAGATAAATCTAGGATGACTTGTTGAGGTCAACATACCCCCATTTTTGAAAAATGAGGACCCTTGTTTAATTTTGCAAATTATGTTATAAATTGACATTCAAAATGATCAAGAGAGCACTATTTGAATATAATGGTTCTCATCATGTTTACATATGGAATGTAAAAATTTAGTTTTGATTTTAATTTACCTAATATTCCTAATGTTTGATATTTATTTCTATATTACAGGTTTAATGGAGTCCCATTCAAATAATCATTATTCAGGGTTTTATGCTTTAAATGTCAAATTAACCCTTAGTTGGTTAAATAATATGATCCTAAATGATTCTTATATATTAAAATTTGATCATAATTGATTAATTGAATCTATGTATAAAAACTGTTAAAAAATACCTTAGCCTAACCATGTTTCATAAATTTCTTTGAAATAGATTCAAATTTATGCGGGATCATATTTACGTGGGAACATTTTTATATTTTATACCTAGTTTAAAACATTAACCTAAGTCCTAATTATACTTATTAATACAAATAATAATTTATTATAAAATATTATACTATGTTTATACATATTTATTGAGTGCTTATGTCTTTAATTTTATGTTCATAGGTTCTAATTAAACTTGAAGATGCTGAGTGTCAACACATTAGAGCTAGAAGTAAAGATCAATGATCCAAGGGAAAAGTTAAAAGTCAAGGAGATGATCGATGATGTTTTTTAGTTCATTAAATGAATATATAATAGCAAGCAAGGAATAAAATCATCAAAGGTCATGTGAAGGAATGTGAGATTGACAAGTGGTAAGATCTTGGTAAAACAACAATGGATCCAACATTTAGTGTGAGTGAAAAATTCAAATAACCTTTGAAGGAAACCAAAGATTCCATGTGTGATTATCTTGGTAAATCTCAAATATATCAATGGTCTTTAATAGATTGTTCATCCATTAGATCAATGACACGAGTGAAGATAGAATTTTCAAAGTGCTTAGATCAAACTTGGTAGTGATACATGTCATAACCATGATGAATTAATTAGATATCAATTAATAGCATTCAAGATCCAAAATTGAGATCAATGGTATGGAATAGTACATGAATTCAATGTCTCAAATTGAATGAGAAGCCAGCACATGGCATAAAATCATTAAGTGATGGAGTGTGTTTGCCATGTACATATAGCTCATAGAGCTACCAAGTGGCACACTCTTAGGAACTTAAATGGAAGATCAATGGCCCATAAAAGAGTCTATGTTGGGAAGATTTTTAAGGGATCAATGGTGTGAATTTATCAAGACTCAAAATTTCATGTGAAGGTGACACATCTCCAAAAGTGATAAATGATCATTTTTTAAATAAATTAACAATGTGACATGATAATTCCACATAGGCAGAACACATCAAATTGGGAGACATTATGGAATGCATCACATGAGAGGTATAAATTTGCGATATAAATACAAAAAATAAGTCACAAAGATTATAATTCAAACTTGATTTATACCATTGAATCTATGTGAAAACCTCTTAAAACCCCTAGAGTGTATGAATTTCCCCAATTATCTCTATTTTTAATACAATTGAGTGAAGAGAAGAGATAGATTATTATCTATAATTACATAATTCAATCAATGGTGACCCACAATCACATTTCAAAGGAAGATTGGATCCATATTTGATAATAAATTCTAAAAGATTTATGTTCAAGGACATTGAATTCATTATTTCTTCTTCAAACATAAGAGATAAAAATTTGCCTAAATTATTCTAGATCATTGAGAACTAACAAGCTATTACCAAGGAAGAAGAGAAGAATATCTCTTCCAAGAGGCTATATAATGGCACCATATCAATATAGATGACTCATCTACATTATACAATAGTGAAACTAAAGGTACTCCATTTCATTGATATTCTTGCTCCAATTTTTAAGGAAGCGAATATAGATAAGGGCATGTTAATTAATAAACACAATCATATGAAAGTGGATTACATTTTGCTATTGCATTTGAGTCTTATTATAATTTTCCCAAACTCCAAATTGACCTAGCCTCTATGAATTCTTTAGCTAAATAACATAATTTGATGGACACACTTACCATGTGGTTATATTTTTGGAACCAAGTCTTTTCAAACCTCAATAATAACATTCCTATCAGCCAATTTAGACCAGGGGTTAGGATGACAATGACAATGTTGAACACATTGTGTGAAAATGCAACCACTACATATGTAAACCTAGTATGAGTGCCCATGGTCTACTTTATTATTGAAAAGGTAATTGTCCCTCCTCTATGTGAGATAATTAGTATCTCATTGAGTATATAAATATATAAAATTTACATGATGTTTTACCTCTTATATGTCTTATGTGCAAAAACAAAGATTCGCGATCAAAGGGAATTATGTCCAAGTGGAACCTAGAATGCTTCATAGTACTATTTAAAGTTGTACATATTTAAATATAGCAATCATATTAAGTTAATATTTGATTGTGTTTACCCATCTCTAAGTGAGGCTATAACTAGAATTCCCATGGAGAGATTAATCCCTCTAATCAATACATCTATAGAAGTAATGGTAGATATATGGTTATATCCAAATTGTAAAATTATCAAGATTAAGGGAACTAAAAATTCTCCTCTCAAAATACTTGTCCTTTTTCTTAATAAGGTTGATAAGCAAGAGGTAGCCTATCGATTATTCCTTGGTGTTGATGGTCTTTTAAAAAGTAAAAGGAAGGGACTCATTCATAACTTCCTTATGACTATTAGCAAGATAACCTTCAGATAATGGGATCACATTGAGGCAACATCAAAGCATAGATCATATTTCAATCTATAGATTGATGAACTTAGATAGTGGGACCCCTATGGAAAGGTTAATAAGTATTTAAAACATAAAGGGATGTTGAATGTGCCCAATAAACATGAACCTGGTAACTTTGATCCTATATACACCAAGGCATCTACTTACTTTGAATTCACCAGAAGGTTAAAGCAACACAACTTAAGGCCTAAGTCAAGACTAGAGAAAAATAAAAAATGGATGATAGATGGAAATTAGGATCCAGGAAATATCATTTGATCAGTGCTGAATCTTCTAGACTTGCATTAGCTAGTACACAAATAGAGACATAAATAGAACATAATCATGAAGATAAAAGGCCAAATGAAATTCCCTCAAGTTCATCAATCCCTGAATCATCCAAGATAATAGAGCATGATCCACCTTTAGAGGAGGTTCATATGATATCCCTTGATCCTAATGAGACTATTAAGGATGCATTAAATATGTTATCTATGGCATATGATAGAGAGTCAGATGATGAAGAGACAAAGGTTGAGGAAGACAAGGAAGGGAAAGGAAAATAAAAAGTATTGGACTTTTTGGTTGTTAATACAATAAAAAGGAAAGTGGAGACATCTATTGTCTCAAAGATAAAGAGACATAAAGTGATAGTCACCACTCCTTTAAGTGAATTAAATATGTTTACTGAAGAAAACATATTGTATGCACCCCCTATTCTAGAGTGGTACTTATATGAACCAATATTGGAGAGAGTTCATACTATCCATCATCCTTGGGATATGATGAAATCTAATAACATTCTTATCCATCAAAATCTTAAGCCATGGATCATTACTCTACAAGAAGAGGAATCAAGGAGACTAGCTACACCAAGTGACTTAACAACTCCATCACAAATAGAGGTCCATATCCCACATGTGACCCAATCTATAGTTAGAGTCAATTATGATCTAGAGACTACCAATTTTCAAAGGGTGACTGAGAAAGTAGTCATAGAAGATGGTGAGGAGGTGTCATATTAAAAGGTAGAACCTTTGACTAATATGACTCATAAGGAAAGATAGAGCCCAAGTGAAGATCCACTGTTTGAATAAGATCTCTTAGACTTGGTTCAAAAACATTCATAAAAACTATAGGATGTTATCAAGGGCTTAAAATATAAGAATAGGTTATCAATACTAGGAGACATGGTCAAGTAGTTTGAAATAACCATGTATGAATTATTCATCTCTATAAAGGTAGTAATGTCCAGTAGGAATTGTTAAATAAATAGGGTACTTTGGCTATAGGCCAAGTTAGCCAATGGTAAGATTTAAGCCATAAGGTGAAGGATTTGATCAATTTTTTAATAGAGGATCGAATTCCTAAATTTAGAATAGTCAACCTAGTCCACTTGAATATGCATATGGAAATATTGGTAGATAATATCAAGGCATTAAGAAAATGATCTAGGGGTGTGGAAGATATATTTAATGATCTCGAATAGTTACAAAATAGAATGATGCACATAATTGGGAGTTTGATCAAGGATCCTACTTCACTTAGTCCCCTTGGCTTGATCACTGATGAGGATTTCAAACATAGAGCTACTAATTTAATGTAGGAGGTAAGGAATCAAATCCAAGTCAAGGCTAGGGTAGATAACAAAATGATCATGGTTATGATTTTATCAGCTAAAGAAAAGATGGGAGATACTAAGAGCATCAAGGAAGAATTGAATAGGGTATATAAAGACCTCTAAGTCTTGAAAGATCAAGAAATAGAGATTTTGATGTAACCCATTATCAACTTTAAGCTAATTTATGAGAAATATTATAGAATGAATATCATTTAGTAGAGGCAAAGGACTATAGCAACAAAAGAGTCTCAAAACCAAATTGGTTGAGTGAAGTATATATATTTTGTAAATTGATATATATATATATATATATATATATATAATTTTGAAAATGTAATATTCTCTTTGTAAAAGCATGTGTAATATTTTAAATGGCATTTCTTATAGGTCAATCCTTTAGAAAGTGTCATTAGTTCTAGAACATTGTACAAGGACAATTATCCTAGACACTTGTATAATTGTCATTTGAATTGATTGAACAACGTACCTCCTTAGTATTCTATAAAAGGGGTATTGTCATTTTTAAAGGAGGAGGGATTTTTTGAGCAAAAATATTATGTAAACTTTGAGAAATTAATATAGGAAAGAAATTTTGCAAAGATTATCTAGTATTTGTTTGTGTTTTTATTATTATGGTTGCTCTCTCAGTTATCTATTTAGGTTCCTAGATTTGAATTGTTTTTTTATGGATTATTGATGTGTTCATATGAATACAAATTTGTCAATTTTTACTTAAGCTAGGTTGATTGAAGGATTTTTATTTCATTTCATTTTCCATGCTTTCTTTACATATGTGCTAATGTAATATATTTATGGAATTAAATCTCTAAAGTAAACTGGATTTCTTATATTCATTATTTCACTTTTCATTATACATTTATTGATATACGATAGGATTTTGGCCTTTGAAATTCCATGTCATATACTATTTTAGTACATATCTTGATGAAATTTAAGCTCTATCATAATGTTTGGATTGAAAATTAGAAACATATTTCTTCTTTACCCTACGCTTCCTTTTGTTTATTTTAGCTTAGCTTCATTGAAAATATTCATGATAGCTTATAATTTATACTTAGGTTTTTATCATATTTCATTATACTTAGTTTAAATCATATTCATCTTTCACAAGCAAGTTATTAGGCCATGATTGTTCTAAAAAACCAAATAGTTACATTATAAATTTTTGTGAAATAGTTAATTTATTTTGTCTCTATTCCAAAAAATATATCAATAATATCAAAACGTATAACTCATGCAATGGATTTTTTTAATCCAAAAATTATAAGTGTGTATTAAACACTTTAAACCCCTATGATACACTTTCAGGCATCAACATGACCTAATCAAGCCTAGTTAGGACTAAATAGGCACTTGCAGTCAAAGTCAAATGAGAAGGAAGGTTGAGTTGTGAAACCCTATAGGGAAGTGATTACCAGATTCTCCTAATTACTCCATAAGTGATCTAATTTTTTTCCTTGATATGTTTTGATCCATTTGAGATTGATAGTGGTTACTTGATGACCTACTTTTCCAATTAGGCCTAAAACTAATATGCATAGGCTTAAATACAAGATATAAGAACAAATATAGTAGTAAAGGTGTTTTAATATGGATATACCATAGATAAAGAGGTTGTAATGTATAAAAACATACTAAGTGATAGAGTCTTAGATTTAAGAGAGAGAGAAAGTTGATGGCCTATTAGGCCTTTAGGCCTAAACTGGAGCACACAAACCTTTTCTTTTGAGGTGATATGAGGATGGAAAAATATAAGATAAGATACATGAAAGGGTTTTAAAATGGTAATAACCTCCAACTAAGATAAGGAGGCACTAAAACCAAGCCAAGGTTACACAAAATAGACTATATATAAACCCTAGGCAAGATTTAAGGATATAAAAGGGGAAGAGTTGATGGAAGACTTAACTCTAAATATGTTGATAGTCTTGAAACATATTATGAGGGTATAAAACTCCATTAGCAATAAAATATAAAATGAAAGGAAAATTAAAGTCCCAGTACTACTATTAAGGAATTTCTAGGCCTAATGAGTAAATAATGACATTAACATAGATCCATGAGAGGATAAGGCTAAGATGATAGCCCAGATAAATAAAAGAAACTATAGAGTCTAGGGATAGGTGGAAGATATTTCCATAAGGACATTGAGACCAAATCAACTTTAGGAGACTCAGACCACTACCCAAACCCCAAGCACTTAGGATAATAATGAATTATTATCTATAGGTAGTCACATGAGCAAATGGATATAGAGTTGGCTATGGGAAGTTGAAGATAATTTCAATGGCATGTAATATAAGTGAAAATGGTTATTTTATAAGGTTTTGTCCCACCAAATCACCTACAGTAAGCTCAAAGACTCCATAATCAGTATTAGGCTTGTTAGGCCTAAATCTAATCTTAAAGCCTAAAAACCCCACACCACATGGAGGGAGGCTCAGACATTATTTGAGTAGAACTAGAGCCTTTAAAATGTATATATGTTACATGCCCCTTTAGAGATATTTTAAAAAGGGGGACATAAAAAAATGTTATTTTTTGTCTTAAGACCCATTTTGGCCCCCATAATCCTACCAACAACCTCAAGTTAAACATTCAAGTGATTTGATCTCTCATCACAAAAGGACTACAGGATAAAAGGATCTTATATTTGATCTCTCAATAATATTATCAATATTTAAGGAAACCAACACAATTGATATCCATCGTATAAGGAGTTAGGTTTAGTGGTCTAGGTTTATGATTGAAGGTTAAGACTATAGACATGTAAAAAAGGCCTATAGAGAGCTTAAAGTCCAACATCTTCTACTCATATATCTCCACACAAGATTCATGTAACCCTAAGTTTATTGATATTTTTAGGTGGTTATATGTAATAAACATCCATGACCATAATTTTGGGATTGCAGGTTAGATATTTATGAACCATCATTAAGATGGTAAACCTATAAAACACTTCTTAAATCCTAATAGTGACCTATCTGAGGAAATAGTTTATAATTGACATCTAGTTATAGTAGAGTGAAAATATAAACACTTGAAACACATATTAAAATTATATAATATTCCATTTATGGTTTTTAGTTTTATGGACATTATATAAAATTATTAAAAAGATGTACTTTTTAAAGGTTTTGAGCATAAATCAAGGTACATAGGTTGTTAAGTAGTTTCCAATAATTTGAGGGGGTATTTTGTGAATTTTTTCATCCTCTAAAATCTTAATATGTCTAAAAATATGTTTGGATTTGCCTTTTCATGTCTCTAAATAGCCAGTTTGTAGATCTTAAGAGAAGGTGACCTAGTAAACTAGTTTAGCAAGGTCATAGGTGTCATTTGCTTATAAAGGCATATGTCATGGTATATGATGTTATTTTAGAACTTAAAATCACATATTAATATGATATTAAGGTCTCATATATTATTTTATGGCCACCAAGAATAAACAACTAGCAACCATGCCTAATAGACCTTGTAGACTTACTTGGTCAACCAAGAGTAATGAAAGTTGCCATTGAGGAATGTATAGGAGTGTAACAACCCTACTAGGTTAGACATAGAAATATGTGGACAATTTTTTATTTATTAAATACATATACCAAATATAGATTACACCACAAGATTTTATAGAGACCAAAATAATTACATAAGGTGACAATACCAATAAGCATAATACATCACATAATATTGGTCTCTAATATTATGAGAGTATATGTCAAAAAGTGAATAAAAAAATAATTACATAAATGTAGCTAAAACTATTACAAGTCTAAAAATAATAATATTGATTTACAATAACAAGTAATTATAACTTAATGATAAATATAATATGATATAATCTAATGTACATATAGACACATGGCTCCTCAGAGCATGAGTTCCCCAAACACTCCAATATATGTGACAATCTCAAGTGTCATCTCAATCTTAGTATTATTGTGGGGAAGGAGAGCATCATCTAAGCCCTTTTACACACTAACTATGGACCAATGATCCCCCACACTAATCCCATTAGGATATGGCCCTCCCTTCATGGATGAGTAGATAATGACAACATGAAAATCTGGAGTGACTAGAAAATATCTGTGTTGTATGATTTTTAACTAAACATGCAGTGTATCATAGAAATCAATTATATTTCAAGATATCTCATGAACATGTGAATTACACTCTTTAAATGATAATGTCTCATTAAACATACTTTGTCCCAAAGGTTTACAAATAATAAATGATAATGATCTAGATTAATTAATTTCATACACACCACTTGATTAGATTGCTTTCATCTAATATTGAAATGATAATAAGCTAGTAAAGCTTATCTCACTCCTTAATCCACATTATCAATGTATATTGGTGAAATAAAAATTCAACCACGAGATTCCTAAATTTACATCCTACTAGAAAATAAATCACATGACACGCTGTACATAGGAGTAATAACAAAATAAATTTAGTCCATCAAACATATGCATGAATCTTTCATTATATTCTATCCCATAATAAAAATAATGATTACAAATATACCACCTAGGTAAACATATAATTTATTTATAAAATTTAAACAATATAGTTTTTTTCTAGTTATCTACATCCTATGGCAACCCATATTACCATAATTAAGTGTTTTATGTCTTAACTACCAGTTTTCCACAATCAATCATATAAAGTAGTCTCAAATATATATATATATATATATATATATATATATATATATATATATATATATATATATATATATATATATATATATATATATATATATAAAACCAAACATTGTTCCAATGGAAAACAATAACATATAAGCATAACATTTTTTAACTTCTAAGAGTTTTCATGCATGCATACACAAGTCTACCAACTTTAAAAACACATGTTATCAATAGTAAATACTAGTATTTATGTAATATGTAGACAAATGTAGATATGATTTATGTGTAATAAATACAATAAATACCATCTAGGTAAATATATCTCTATATTGTAGTACATTATGATATCCTATACTATAATAGGTTCCAAATTACATGATAACACATAATCTAAAATTTTGATTTTCAAGACTTAACCAATTTATAATAATAAGCATATAATAAACAATTATACCATCCAATAAATATTACCAAAGTATCATAAAAATAAATATGAATCGTGATATGTCATTAAACACTAAGTGTAAATACACATTCATACATATCAATACACTCATAGTATGTAATGCACACAAGTATTCCATTTTTAATACATATGACTAATAGTCATTCACATTACTAGTAGTGAGTCAAATAACCCATTTTTCTATTGACTCATTTACTTTGAGGATATTATTTAAAAGGTTATAGTTCTTGATTCCTATGAAGCTTAATTACTTATTTAAATCATCTAATAAATTATAGGTATAATCTCTATATACTAGTTATTGCACACCCTAACATTCTCCACATGTAAATATTCTAAGGCTATTCAATATATAAACCATGTTTTGGCATTTTAGTTGTAACTAATAAGTATAAAAAACAAAAAATGAAGTAGATATAAGTACATGAAACATAATTGCATACCACAACTGGAAGAACTAGAACTTTATTTTCTCTTGAGACATAAATAATCGAGTTTCACAACCAATTTATATTTGGGTTTTTATGATAAATAATTTTATTAATTAGTATTACTCAATCCTTTAATTTTTACCTTAGAATATTACTTAAAGGAGTCTACCCCATATTTTGACTATATTATAATTCATAAAAACTTAACTTGATGTATTGTTAAACTTTATGTAATAGTTTTCTAGTAAATAAGATATTTAAAATTTAATCAAGGTTTAACTCTCAATAGAGGGTGATTATGTTAAACCATTCAAATCTAGGTTCAATCTTCTCTATCTTTGACAATAAAAAATTTAATTAATAAACTTTAAATCTTATGATAATTCATAACCAATCAATTCAAGGAGTCTTAAGCTTTATTTCAACCATTTAGGCACACCTAAAATATATATTGCCACATTTTTGAAGTCATATTGTAAATACTCACATATATATATATATATATATATATATATATATATATATATATATATATATATATATATATATATATATATATAGGTGTGACTAAATGGTTGAAATATATATATTACTATTTTAGTCACACACACACACACACACACACACACACACACACACACACACACACGTCTCAAATATTATTTTTAAACCAATAACACATCTACCCTCTCAAGGTTCTAAGATAAACTAATAAACAAGTTTATGCCCATTTCCAATATTCTATAACTCATTATTAAATCAGATATATAACATTTATTCTCTATTAGGAGTGTTTAACTATGGCTTTTGAAGAATTTTTGAAAGGTTTAAACACTATTTTTATGTTTTTTGAAACCATTACTCAAAATTTACAAAATTCATTTGCTTTCTACTCCTTAAGACAAATAAGTCAGAATAGCCTCATGATGTTTAAATACATCCTTTAGCATTACCCAAATCTTGGATAAAAGAACACATTTATTTCTTATTTATTAAATTATGTTCATGGTTTGGACTTGGATGAAAATAAATATTAATATATTGTCAAAAATAAATAATAAATTATTTTCTAAAATAGAGAACAATATATATTTTCAAAATAAACAATAGTATATTTTCCAAGATAGATAAATATATATTTTTATAAAATATATAATAATACATTTGTTTGAAATGGATAACAATATACATTTTTTAAAAACATATAATAATTTTTTTTCCAAAAATAGCTATCGATATATTTTTCTAAAATAAATAATAATTTATTTTTTTGGAAATAGATATCAATATAATTTTTTGAAATATATAATAATTTATTTTTCTAGAAGTTCTAGCTAGTTATATGGTGATGCCTTCATGCAAAATTGAATATATATAAGTAATTATTAAGAGAGTTTTATCTATAAATTATAGGTGAAGGTATTCCTATTTGTTTTTAATAGAGTTTTATTTATTTTTATACTTTTCATTTTTATTTAAAAAAAATCTTTTATTTATTTGTTTATTTATTTTACATTAATTGTTTGAATGTATTTAATTCTTTTTATCTCTTTTTTATATATTTAATCTCTAATTTTGTTTTTTAGTGTATTTCATAAAAAACAATTATTTGTCTATTTATTTAGTTTTCAAAATAATATAGAATTTTAAATAAATATATTTGGTAACCCAAACCCAAATAATACTTACCCACTATATCTCAAATTAACATTTAAATGTCTTAGTAATTTAATGATAATTTTTAAAAGCATAAATACTCTGTACTTTAATTTTGCCTTTACGTGTATTAGTGACACAATATTTACCTATACTAGAAAACCATATAAAATGATATTTTATGAAATAATTAAACACATGATAATTAATTTAATGCATTTTTACCATAACTAACTACTCTGTGTATGTGCAGGGTTCGACCAATACTCTATCGACCTACGATGTCTCCATCTACAGTACCCTCTCTGATGATGCCCTCCCTTTGGCACTCTTAAGGGAAGAATTTTCCTATGTCTACCTCATAATATGCAAGTCCTTAGGTCTTCTCACATAATAATCATAAGTAATAATATATATAGAATGGAATCAATACATAAATGTGTTTAAAACATAAATGCATACATAAACTAGTTGTTAATAAGCAATCATGTATTTACATCTAACTAAGCAACATTCTATTATCCCAAAATAGCAAAAATATCAAGCTTTAGTAAGACATATCAAAATTTAAATTTGTTAACTGTAGATATCCATGGATAATCTAGCATGTTTGTTTAGTGAAAAATCAAGATGTAATATCTTCCCCCCTGAAGCTAGTCATTACCCCTAATGATGCTTATTCAATGATAAGTTATCAATTAAAAAAATTTCTTAGCATAACAATAACATGATATACAATGTCAAACTAAATAAATAATTGGAAAATTACTTCTAGTAATCACCATGGTTCCTCTAAGTTGCAAGATTTCTATAGTATTGGTCCAAAAAGACCCTTTCCAATAACATATCCCAATTAATCAAACATGGTTGTGAATATTATTTACTCTGACTGATTTTATCATGATCACCTCAAGGTCCAAAATCACTAAGATACCTACATACTATAATACTGACCACTTCTATTACCTTGAAGGGTCCCACATGTCTTAGTGAAAATTTTAAAGATTTTTTGAGAGCACACAAGATCATCATACAAGCCAAAATAAATGACCAAGGATATTTTCACAAAATCTTCTAGCCTTCAACACATATCTCTATCTTAGAGAGTGTTTTTATCATCCCAAAAAAGGGTAATTAGAGAATCTAGAAAGAATAATGTGTATATGTTAATATTATCACTACTCTACTTAGCTTTGGATAAGTATAACATGTCAATACTATCAATAATTCATGGAGCTCCTAACAAATATGAAGATAAATAAGAATGATAAATATAAGTATACAAAAATTATGGAATACTCATCCATATAGAATCTATGTCTATTGTATGCATGTGTATGACCATATGACTATATTTGATAAGTTATACCTATCAAATCCTAGATTCAACAAGTCTATATATTGATCTAACTTAGTACCAATAATATTAGTTAATGTGAGGCTATGTAGGATACCATCCTATTTCTTAGAACTCACAATCCCAAATCACCACTCTTCTCTTAGGTCTCCATGACCTAGTGATCTCTAAAATGCGCATAATATTTCAAAGAATCATAGTTTTATGGTATAAAATAATTGTAAGTAAAGATATATGCTAAATGATTTTAGATGTATTCTCATACATATAAACTAATTCATATAATCAATCAATAATTGTATTAATCTACTACTAGTTAAAGATACTAGTATAATGTTTCACAGCTAAACTCAATCTATTATTTTCATGATTAAGGGGAAATAATGTTATAATTAACATAACATACATAGGCCAAGAATTACACTATTATTTTTATTTTATAATTTAATAAACAATCAGTATCTCCTTACTTAACTAGTACACAAGTTAAAATTTTATTCCAACCCCTAGATTGACAAGATGTTCCACATATCCCATATGCTACTCCTTTATAGAAAAAGGTATAAAAATATCTCCTTAAAACAACATGCATTCAACAAAAGAGATCAATATCAATCTATGCAAGGGTGAATAATATTATACTAATTATAATCAACTTGTAATTATTAGTAAATAATTTAATTTATAAATCAATGTTTTCCACCTTATGTGGTCTATAAATCACCAATTAGATCAAGTAGTGACTCTAAAAGAGTTAAAATTGAAAATTAAAAAGTTATTAGCTGAAAAACTCCTATTTATCTTTCTAAGGTAAAAAGAAAATACCACAACTCAATATTTCCCAAATGCTACTTACCTAGCCAATGTTGTAAGTAAGGTATCCCAATATACTTCCATATTCAAATGAGATATATGCCAACATAAATATGTGTCTATACATCCAATCCTAAAAATCATCTCTCACCAAGAGTAGAAAACATTCTCCCATAATTTCTAAGGGAGTAAAATCAATCGACATTCATAAATTGTTCCAATTTAAGAGAATACTAAATCAACATCATGCATAAAAGACTCACTTTAGCAATATCACAACAATGTTAAAAGAGAATAAGATAATATCAATTCATCTCTAAGCCAACTAAGAGGGATGACACCACATATATTAAGAGTGTAAATTCCATAAGAGAACTCTTAACATAAAGGAATTATCAAGTAATACAACTACATTCTAATAAGAGGATTTTCCACCACCTTAGGTTGTAGTAAAACTTAAATGGTCTCATAAGATTTTTAACTCCTAGGATTTATAAATATAGACTCAAATCTAAAGCACTTAAATTTATGATAAGCATATCAAGCTAATTAAAAACTCATAAAACGCAGTGACAAAGGTGACTTGATAAATAGGAAAAGGATTAGTCACTTTCAAGGTGTTTGATCTAAGTGATCAAACTATGATAGTAATATTTTGTTCATAACTCATGAACTGTATTATATACCCATCTACTCAAGCCTAAAATAAAAACATCACCAAAGGGACACTCAGTAAACTAATCTCCTAAGTAACTCAAAGGGGTACAAGTGCTCTAAAGGATACATGCTCAATGACCCACACACTTTTTACAAATGTTGAAAAACTGTAATCATGGTGTAACATGGTTCCACACTGAGACACCACAAGAATAAATTTTAATGCAATTATTCAACACATTAGGTTCAACTTGATGAACAATAGACATGAAAATGTTAATGGATTCATTAGGTCCTAGAGCTTGAGCCACAACTCTGATACTACATGTAACAACCCCACTGGGTTAGACATAAAAATATGTAAATAATTTTATTTATTAAACACATATACTAAATATAGATTACACCATAATAATATATAGAGATCAAAATAATTACACATGGTTACAATAGAAATAAACATAATACATCACATAATACTAGTTTCTAATATTATGAGAATAGATGTCAAAAAGTGAATACAAAAAGTAATTGCGTTAACTTAGTTATAAATTTTATAAGTATATATCTACTACTATTGATTTACAATAAAAAAATAATTACAAATCAATGATAAATACAATATGATATAATGCAATGTACATATAGACACATGGCTCCCCAGAGCATGAGTTCCTTAGACTCTCTAGTATCTATGGCAATCTCTTCTGTCATCTCAATAGTAGTACTATTGTGGGGAGGGAGAGCATCATCCAAACACTTTTCCACACCAACCATGGATCAATGATCCCCCACACTAATTCCATCAAGTTATGGCCCTCTTTTCATATATGAGTAGATAGTGATGGCACAAGAATTCAGAGAGACTAGAAAGTAATAGTGTGTTGTATGATTCTAAAATAAATATGCAGTGTATCATAAAAATTTATTCTATTGTAAGATATCACACTAACATGTGAACCACACTCATGAAATGATAATCTCACTAAACATACTTTGGCTCAAATCTTTAAAAATAATAAATGATAATGATCTATGTCAATAAATTTTATACACACCACTTGATTAGACTATCTTCATCTAGCAATGCAATGCCAATAAGACAATGATATCCATTTCCCTCCTTACTCCACATTAGTAATGCAGATTGGTGAAATACAAATTCAACCATGAGATTCATCAATTTACATTCTACTAGAAAATTCATCACATGACATGCTATACATAAGAGAAATAACAACAAACATTTAGTATGCCAAACATATGCATGAATATTCGATTATATTCTATCCCATAATATAAATAATGATTACAAATATACCACCTAAGTAAACATAAAATTTAGTTATACAATTTAAAAAATATAATTTTTTCCAATTATCTACACCCTATGATAACCCATATTACCACAATCAAGTGTTTAACTTGACTACCAATTTTTAATAATAAATCATAAAAAGTAGTCTCAAATACACAAAAACACAAGAATTATACATATAAATATATATATAATAAATAA